>PVKE010000460.1:0-144192 GCA_004027555.1 Craseonycteris thonglongyai
TTCATATAATATGTTATATTGTTCATTTAGATATTATATTTTTCTCAATACAATTTATGTTTTCTTCTTATTAAGTTATACCTAATACATAAGCCTTTTTCATTAGTATAATATTTTTTCATTTTTACTTAAGTTCTCATTATTAAATTGCCAAAAACATCTCATAGTTTTTATATATTTATCTTATATCTATTCACCTTACCAAATTCTTAATTCCAATTATTTAAAAAGAGTTTTTTGGGTTTTCTAGTTATAAAAAATGAGATATTTTTATCTTTTAAAAAACTTTATACTACTTGCTAAACTCTTTATCTAATACTCTTTATCTAATCACAATGAGTAGATCCTTAAAGACAATATTTAATTATAATGGTAATAGTAATGAATAGTAATTTTAATGAAAATAGATTTGCATTTTACCATTTAGAATAATAATTGCAGCAGTCTTGTAGAAATAGTTTCTACTCTTTTTAAAAACTTAAAGTTTTACACACACACAAAAATGAATTCTTGCCATCCACAACCACCTAACTGGACCTGGAAGGTATAGTGCTGAGTAAGTTGAGTCAGGCAGAGAAAAACAAATGTCATATGATTCCACTTACATGTGGAATCTAAAGAACAAAATAAACAAACAAACAAAACAGAAACAGACTCACAGAGACAGAGGACATTTTGATGGTTGCCAGATCAGAGGGAGGTGGAAGAGGATGAAAAAGGGGAAGGGATTAAGAAGTACAAATTCATAGTTGCAAAGTAGACAGGAGGATATAAATGTGGGGCAGACGGTCAAAACTATTGTAATACCTGTATACGGTCTCAGGTGGTTACCAGATGTATCGAGCTGATGACTTCATAAGTTATGTAAGTGTCTCATTACTATGTTGTAAACCTGAAACTAATATAATACTGTATGTCAACTGTAATTACATTTTTTTTTCATTATTTGAAAAAAACAAAACAAAACAGAGGATGCTGGGATGGCTCAGCGGGTTGAGCACTTGTCTTGCAGCCCCAGGGTCTGAGGATCATATTCAGGCCCCAGCCCATGGAAACCCATATGCTGAAATGGGGTGTGCCCCCAGTTTGGTTCTCACCCGGGATGCACCTTCTGTGTGGTAGGCCCTTGGTTTGGCTCCCACCCTGGACAGACTTCCCATGTGGGAGGCCCCAGCTCATGGGGGTGTGCCTCCCATGCTGGAGGCCCCCAACCCAGTTCCTGCCCTGCGGGTCCCATACCCACGTGTAGAATGAAGTTATGTGGAAAACTAATGACATGCAACTATGGAGACTGCTCTGGACCCTCCCCCTTCTCTCTGTCTCTCTCTCAAAAATAATAAAAATAAATCTTTAAAACAAACAAACAAAAACAATGAAACTTTTAAGGGCTCCAGCAAAGGCAACAGAGAAAAATAAATAAATAGATAGATAGATAGATAGATAGATAGATAGATAGATAGATAGATAGATAGATAAATAGCTTACAGTTTCAAAGAGGAATGGCTGAAGAGAAATTTTAGTAAACATCTTTTTAGTATTTTAGATTACCGTAATTTTCTGTTTGCATAATAGGTCTTATGTAAGCGGGCAATGAGTCAGTCATCTTCCTGCCTCCTGCGTGCCCACTCCCACGCAGCTGAACGTGGGTGGAGGAAAAGAAACACCTGCAGTGAACTCCTAGAGCCTCCCACCAGCCCTGTCAATCACCTCTTCCCACAGGCTCCTCCCTCTCTCCCTCTCCCTGCCTCCCATCACTCTTAGCCAAGCTGTGTTCCCTCTCACCTGTCTATTTGCATATTTGCTCCGTCTCCTACAGACATGCAGGGACTAGCTCCAGAAATGCTCCTTTCTTCTAATTAATGAATCTTCTCCATTAGTATGCAAACATGCTCCTATTTTCTAATCACTAAAACAACTGTCCCTTCATCCTATCTTCCTGTCCCATTATTGCCTTGTTTTCTCCCTTTCCTCTGGTAAACCTCCTGACTTGCCTCTCTTTTCTCCATTCCAGGGCTCCCTCCCTTTAGGGGTCAGTGAAAGAACTCTGAATTTTGGAATGCCTCCTTGCACTTCCCCCTTATCAATTTAGACCGTCTTAGAAATCTCATCCAATGTCACAGCTTCAAGGAACAAGGACAGCTCAAGACTTCCAAACTTTTATTTCCACCCAGGAACTCCCCCTGCCAACTCAGGTCTGGTGTATCCAACCTTCCGGTGCTTCCCTTCGGATGTCTAAAAAGCATCTCAAACTTGGCGTCGTTGAAATTTAGCTCTCTAAATTTCAGGTGACCTCTCTGCCACCACCCACAGTCTTTCAAGCTCACTTGCTGGTTATTTCTTTACCCAGGTTCTCAAGCCACAATCCTCAGAAGTCATCTTACCTCTTTTTCTTTTTTTCCCATCACATCACAAATTCAATCCATCCAAACATCCTCTTGGTTCCATCTTAAAAACATAGGCGGGGTCACATGGTTTCTCTTTGTGTTCTCTGTCAGCATCTCAGGCACCAGGGGCTCTTGCCTGGGTTACTTTTGCAGAAGCTCCCTACTTCGACCCTCGTTACCTTTGGACTCCATCTCAGTGCAGAGCCAGAATGATGTCACCAAAAGGGAGGTCAGAAGACGCAGGCTCTGCGTTGCAAGCCCTCCGGTGGCTTCAAAGCCACCTTCATTGCTGCTTGTGAAGTCCTACGGGACCTGGGCCCCTTTACCTCCTGACAAACCTCCAGCACTCTCCTTTGGATTTATTTGTGTCCCAGGTCCCTCTCTTTGTACTGTTCTTCAGGATTTTACATGGTCTCCCACCCACCCTCTCAGCCCTACCCAGTGATGTTCTCTCAACTGTTTCTTTCTTTGTTCAAGAGGTGCCTTCTCTGATAAATCCAAAGAGATCACCCATAACAGCCAACGCCTCCCAACAAACCTCTCTATCTACATTAATTTTGCTCCATGGCTTGTGTCACATGTTAGGTATAGATTATCGATGTATTTTGTTTGTTGTCATGGATAATGTTAGGTGGCCAACCAAAGGTGGGTGGGGGGAGTTCAATAAATAGAAAAACTATGCTGGAATGCAATTCCTAACATTTTAATAATTTTTTCATCTCTATTCATAAATCAGATCCATCTCCATTTTTTCCTTGATTGTTCTACTTTTATCGGACCTTTAAAAGAGTTATGTTGCCTTTGTAAAGTGAATCGAAGAGGCCCTTTTATCTTTTTTTTTCTAAGCTCTGGAATAATTTAGCTTTGAAAAGCTCTCATTCTTGAAGGTTTTATAAAATTCATGTTACATAAACCTCAGCTGGGAGTCCATCTGTTCTCAGTGCCTTTTTCAATGGCAGATCTCTCAGTGTCTTTTTCTAAACTCTCTTATGGTAACTGATGTATTTAACTTTGTCTTTCCTTTCTTCTTGGGTAAGTTTTGGCAATCCCTATTCTGCTGGGAAATCATCCATTTCCTCTAAATTTTCAAATGTCTTGACAGAAAGTTTCATATATATATTTGTGACTGCTTTTATCACTTCTATATCTATGGTAGTCCTTATTTCTCTCCCCTAACTTGGTATTATTTTGCCTTCCTTTTTTTCCCTTAAACAAGCTCATGAAGCATTAATATCATTCAGTGGACTTAAATTAGATTTGAATTTATTTCTGCTGACTTTTTATCTTTCATTAATTTTAGCTTTTGTTAGGATTTTCCATTTCCTATTTGCTTTATGTTTAAATTATTTTTTCTATTTTGGGGATTAGCACAAATTTCCTTCCTTCTTTTGCACTCTTTGAAAATAATGATGGCATTTCATATCAATTTCTTCCCCTTCTGGGGACTGCTTTCAGTTTGCCCCAGAGGTTTAGCTATGAAGAATGTTCTTCTTCATTTCTTTTTACATAGCTGGTGTTTTAGATTTGATTTTCTCTTTGATCCAAGAGTTATCTCTCTAGAAATGTACTTCCTAATTTCCAAGGGACTCTTATTTGGGGCCCCTTTATATTATTCATTATTTCTGATCTTATTAGTTCATGTTCACAGAATGATTTCAATAAAACTTTTATTTAAAAAAAAAATTGTACTTGGGCATTCTTTTCGGCCAAAAAAGTGATTTTTGTAGCTGTTCCATGAGCATGTAAATAAAATAGTTCTGTATTCAAGGAAGGTAAGATTCCAAGTACACCAAGTAAAACACACTTCTTATTCTTTTTATTATTTCATTTTAAATCATATTTATTTATTATTTACTTCTCTGATGGAATACTGTTTTTTTCTCCTTTGTTTGTTTTTTGTCTTTTAAATCTATCCAAAACACAAAGGCAGGTTAAAATATCCCACTGAAATTATATTAACACTCTAGTTTTTGTTTTCTTTGCTTAGGCCTCTAAAGTTTGGCACACCTAAACAACAGAATGTCCCTCTTCTTTATTTCTTAGTGATACTAATCTTATTTATTTTTTTAGATTTATTTTTATTATGTTTGACAGAGAGAGACAGAGAGAGAAGAGGGAGAGCCCAGAGCAGTCTTCACAGTTGCGCATCATTAGTTTTCTACATAGTTTCACTCCACAGGTGGGCGCGGGGCCCCACAGGGCAGGAACTGGCCAGGGTCAGGGTGGGGGGCTCCCACATGGGGGGTGTGCCCCTGCAAGCTGGGGGCCTCCCACATTGGAAGCTCACTCCAGTAAGAACCAAACTGGAGGCACACTCCAGTTCAGCATAGGGGTCCACACAGGCTGGGGCCAGATTTGATCCTGAGACTCTGGGGCTGCAAATGAGAGCCCAACATGCTGAGCCATCCCGGCTTCCCCATGTGCTATTAATTTAAAAGTAGACATTCTCCCAGATTGCAAATCTAGCTCTCATTTTTGTATGTATTTCTGAAATATCTATTCGATACCCATTATGAGCTGCCTTTTATGATGTATTTTGCTATTTGGTATCGATACTCCCCCCAAGAGTTCTTTCAGATGGGGAGGAAGGCTGATATGGTTTCCAAAAGCTGCCATATCCTCATAGTCACATCACCTTCTTTTATTTTGAAAGCTGATTGACATTTCTCATATATTATCTCAAGATGTGATTCCAATATCTTCTAAAGGAGTCTCTTTGATCTAGAGAGTAGGAATGTTTCAATGTGTTCTCATATTTATTTCTCCACTTGCTTTTTTATTTCTCAAAATGTGTCATAGTATTTCTTCTTTATCTGAGACCCATCTGGGAAAATTTTCAGAAGTCCATTACTTTCTTCTTTTCCTTCTAGAATTACCATTATTCTCCTAGTCTTCGGTTGGCCTCACTTTTCTGGCCTCTTATCTCTTGCCCATGATTTCTAATTCTACAGTTTTGCTCTGAGTTTGGAGATATTTGTTATACTTGGCTTTCCAGGTCTGTAATTTGGTATTCAATGATAACCATCTGTTTCAACTCATCTAGAGAGTGTTTGAGATTTAGCTCTAGAGAATCTTTTACTGGGCAGCCCTTAGCTCTTTTCTGTTGGTGTTGTCAACTGTGACTCATTTTCACTAGTTGGGCACTGTATGTGCTTAGTGTACTTCCTTTCTCAGACTGCAGGGACCTCTCAGCCCCACAAATGCTGGCAGAACTGAAACTAGAGAAAGGCACACTGAGCCCCCCTTCCACAAGCCACTAGTGAAAGTATGGGCAGTGTCAGCCACCTGCCAGGACACCTGAGTAAAGCCGCCTTCCTACTCACCTGTGCTCCATCTCCAACATTCAGGAGCAGCATGTCCTCACCTGTAGGAGGCCAGGGACCACCAGGCATGCTCAGGCAGGGCCCAGCAGACCTCCTTCCCAGCCCAGGGTCCCCAGCCCAGTCCCAGGACTCAGTGCTTTGAGTTCTTGACACCCAAGGTCTCCAGTGCTGATGAGGTCTGATTACTGTCCAGCCTACAGAGGAAGAGCACATGCCAATCTCTCTGGTGTCTCTTCATAAGAGGACATCAGTCCTGGCAGGCCCCCTCCCTATGACCCCATTTAACTTGAATCACTGTTTTAAAGGCCCCATCTCCAACTACAGTCATGTTTGGGGCTACTCTGGATAATTTCTTCAGATTAATCTTCCAATGCACTATTCTCTCTTCAGTTTTTTCTAACAGGATGGTAAACCTGTTGCTTGAGTCTTTCATTTCAATGGGTATATGTCTTATACCTAGAAAGTCTATTGAGTACTTTCAAATCTGCTTGACCATTTTAAAATCTCTTATTCTATTTAAATGTAGTAAATATACTCATTTTTATTGTATGTCTAGTATTTCCATATCAAAAATTTGTTGTCAATCGGTTTCTACCGTCTTTTTTTTTTCCTACCTGTATCTATCTACATTTCTTAGCACCCTTTTGCTTATGTAATAAGAGACCTTGGTAACTTTATCTATAGATATTGTTTGAGACTTGGGTTGAGAGCCAAATGTCGGGGTTCACTCAAGCCCAGAACTTTCACCAAATGACCTGCTGCACATTTGCGGTGCTCCCAAGTAGCATAAATCAAGCTATAAATTCCATACAAATCAGTGTAGGGTCCCAATTTCTCAGGAGAGATCGCTTTTCTCCTCCACTCAGCATCAAGGTTCCTCAGACCTTCTGGATCCTGCAGGCATTTACAAACAGACTCTTATTCTGAGGGTCCTCATTGTAGGTACCCAGTTGCCTTGGTAGGTTCTTCCCTGTGGTGGTAGGAAAGCAGACGCTGTCCCCAGCCCTATGGAGAACTAACCTCAGGTTCCCTACACCTAGCGTGGCCTTGGGCTGCTGCCAATTGTGTGCTTTGCTTCTTGTCCTGAAATCCCTATTATACCTACTCTTTGACCTGAGATTGTATCTTTCTAACTTGCTATTTCTTATAAATTTAAAAATAAAATTTAAATGCTGTATTCCTAATCTTACCTGTCTTTAACAGCAGGATTAGTTAGGGACCCCATCTGTCTTCACTCACATAATTTATCAGCTAATCTAAGAATCTTGATGACATGGCAGCACCCTCCCTCTCTAAACCTATTTTCTTATTAAAACACTTATCACAGTCGCTCTTGTCGACCTGCTTGATTTCACCTATCCTTCTTCAATGATTTCTATCTGTCACTGCAGTGGCTGTTGTCCCTCATGTTGTCATTTCTATCTTTCAGTCCACTCAACTCAATAGACAATGTATGCACATCAGGCAGCTGGTATTCTCCTCTAACACAACCGTGTACAGCTTCCTCATGCTTGGCCTGGTGAAGCCCTCATGCCTCACCAAGCCTTTGCTACCAGCCAGAGCCACTCTGAACCCTCATCTCCTGAGTCATCATACCAGGGATTCAGAGTGTCGAATGCATTCTCCAGCTTGCCCGCCAGATTGTCACCTGCCTGAGGCCCACCATCGCAGATGGCTTTATTGGTAGATTCTCTGTAGCATCCTCGGTCCCCAGCCTCTGTTGGTCCAATAACTAGCAGGTAGGTAGCGCCCTTATCTGTTGAACACATTTCTAACATGAAACAATCTTCCCTTTGACTTGAGAGAACATGTTTCTTATCATTTCACTTCATGAACAGACCACATATTTTCTTAAGGGTTCTACCCGGAGCAGAACCTTTGATTTCTCTTTGATTCGCACCACCTCCCTTTTGGGGGACTACCACCCCAATTCTAGGTTCACAAATTTGTTCAATGACTACATATAATAAAGTCCCTTAATTCCCAGAAGTGTTAACTAGAAAATTAGTCCTTAAATTGAAGTTTCAATTATATACATAAAATCTAAATACCCTCCTAATTAATAAGCACTTATTCAGCTGAAGCTAGTCTTAAATTTAACAATTTTATTAGTATCCTAAAATTGCAGCAGCAAAGATTAACTGTGTTAATAATTAGAAAATTGAGCATTAACTTGTTTCAACAGAGTTGCCTTCCTACTATTATGTTTCATTTCATTTTAGCAAAGCAGTGTACGTGCAAATAGAAAATGATTCATCTGAGGCCCAACTTAATGCCAGGTTTTTGTGAAGATGTTGAAATCACACATTTACTGACCAACCTTAAAGTTGCACTAGCTAACATTACAGAAACATCAATCATTTCTTGTTAGAGCTTTTCCATGTGCTGACGTGAAACCTATATAAAGCCACCAGAATTCAAGAGACATGATCAAGGATGCAGGCTGTGTGTCTTTCCTGTTAGAAGCCCGTTGTGCATGTGTGTGTGCACATCCTCCATACCCCGCCTTATTCTACCACCTACCTGGTGGCCCCAGTGTCTGTGAAGCCACTTCTCCAGAGCTAGTGAACTGACAGGCTTCCCATGTTGAGCCTCTCCTTCCTCCAGCCCTACTCAGCATGGTCTTAAAGGGGGTCTTTCAACACTACTTGCTCTTTTCTATTAGAATAACAACCGCCGTGCTAGATAGATTGGGGAGCTGGCATATCGGGGACCTAGGGTTCTAGCATTCCTGGGTTTGTTCTTGCCCAATTTGCATGGTCACTGTGAGTCAACATTTAAAGGCATTTGCTTCACAGATGAAGGGGACTTGCATTTTAGGTTAAGCTGTCCATCACCTGTGTGTTATCATTTAAGATTCACACCAAGGTGAATCAGCAAAAACACACAGGAGGGGGAAGCCAGGGTGGCTCAGTGGGTTAAGCGCTCATGTTGCAGCCCTGGGGACCAAGGATCGAATCCCGGCCCATGCAGACCCATAAGAGGAATTAGGGAGTGCTTCCAGTTCGGTTCTCACTGGGGTGTCCCAGTTCCTGCCCTGTGCAGCCCCGCGCCCACCTGTGGAATAAAACTATGTGGGAAAACCAATGATGTGCAACTATGGAGACTGTTCTGGGCCCTCCCTCTTCTCTCTGTCTCTGTCTCTCTCTCTCTCTCTCCCTGTCAAAAACAATAAAAATAAATCTTAAAACACACACACACAGGAGGAAGGAATGTAAATTAAGGCCCACGGTCAATTGGTCCATTTTAATATCAGCGAATCCTCTGAATGGATAGTGAAAATAGAACTCTCTGTCGATGATATCAGGAACATGTGGCTGTAATTGAATCAGTCACTCTGTGCAAGGGAGGTGGTGGTAGACAGAAGCAGCATCTGAAAGACCAGAGGGAGTTCAAGAAATAGTAGAGGGTGGGTGGGGTCTGGAATGCTGTGAGGATTTCCTACTGAGCTACTGCAGCTTCTACTTTTCTCTGCCCCCATTAATAGAGCTCAGAACAACACTGCCTACTGAACCCCAAGACCTTTCCCATGGAAGTTCTGCGTTTCAGTCTTGAGCAGCGAGAACCCAAGTTGAGTTTTTGTATGTTTCATCTGAAATGGAGAAACGTTATATTCACGCTTCATTAGTCCATTTGGAAAATATTGATCAGAACATCCCATTTTCTAAAACCTATTTTCAATTAGTGTTCCAATCACTGTATTATTAATTCACACGGTCTCCATAAAATTAATCAGTCTCCTTAAAGCTTTCCAAATGTCAGTTCGATTACTTTACAAACAATTAAAATGAGTTGCAATTTTAGGTCCATATATGGATTGAGGAATGTTCTTAAGTTATCATCCTTTAAAATGCATCCAAACAGGTGATTATTACATACCCTCAAATATAATTATAGGTGCTAATCTCCATAAAATCCTACAAGTTAATGTCACAGATTAGCAGTTAGTCATATCATTCAAGTGAGTCTGCGATGCATTGTCATGAACTCCGTCATGCGCACCAGGGAGGAATGCACAGAGTGAGGGAGAAAGGCCCATGCACCCTGGACGGACAGAGGAGGAAGCTGACACACGTACCACTCCAGTAAGACAGACCTTTCTGATCCCCGAGCCCAGACTAAGATTCTGGAGTCCTGCCCACCCTGGTGGTGCTGGGAACCACCCCCCAGAGGAGCCATTCTTCTTGTGTCTGTTAGCATAAGCCAGATGTCCCAGGAGAGCCAGTCACAAAACCATCTCCTTGCCCAAGTGGCTCCTGTCCTCTGCCACCTCCACCAGACTCGAACGGCTAACAGCCAGCACAGTAGGAGTAGTTCCTCGGTTGGTTTCCTTAGTCTGGAGAGTCCTGGCAACCAACACACTGATGCCACACTCCATCACAGAGTCTTCCCTCAATCCCAGGAGTTGTAAATCAGTCCATCTGAAAATTCGCTGGAAGAATTCCTCTGTGCCTGTTTTGTACTTCCTATCTTGCATCACTTCTGATGAACTGTGAGGTCCTGGGTCAAAGCTTGTAGTTGACTCCCTTCCCCCACCCTAGTCTCAGATTCAGGGTGAGGGCTATGCCCCACTGACAGCTGTGAATTGTTCAAAGAGAGGGTTGCTAATTAAAAACAAGGAAAGGAGCACCTTTGATGGGTGAGAAGGTCAAAGCTGAAATGATGCAGTTCTAGGAAACCCGAGCGACTTAAATCACTATTGTTGAGCCATGGTGTACAGATAGAACTATGAGAGGGCGTAAGGACAGCGGGTAGGAAGCGTGCCGTCCAACGTCTGTGAATCCTCATCATGCTGAAGGTACACCTGAATGACACTTCACATCATCTTCACCCCCCAAAAGAGAGAGTTACTGTTTTACGATTGACAGATGAACACCTCAGGCAGGGGTATGTGAATAGGTTTTCCTAAAACCAAACAATGAGAAGCCGCAATTTAGAGCGACATCCTTAAGATTCCCAAGGCCACTTTCATTATCTAGGAAAGAGAAGAGGCAGCAACTGATTGCTAGGTGTGCTGAGTATTTACATGTCATTGTGCTCATCTAATTGGGGAAGCTTCCTTTTGCGTGGGTGTGTGAGCAGAACAAGTTGAGAGGAGGAGAGCAGGCACTTAGAGGGGACGTTTTCAGGGAGGATGTGACCTTCCACTGTAGCCTGTTGAAAGCAGAGAATGTTACTAGTTAGTGAAGGAAACACTGTGATTCTAGAACAGAACTTGAGAGAACACGAGGCATTTAAGGTGCCATTGTACACAGGACGGCTTCTCATATTATCTCCTAAGATCCTCACCGTATTACTAAGAAAAGGTGACAGTCAATATGTTTGAGTCCTCAACAGCCAGCCCATTGTGACCAGATTGGCCTTGATCTGCATCCCCTATTCTTCCTCTTACTGGTTCTGGGACTTTAGGGAAATGAGCCCTGGTTTCCTCTTTTTGTAAATGGAGGACAGTTATAATTCTCACCCCCCAGGGTGTTATAAAACTTCAATGACAGAAGGAGGAAAGAACTAATGGCATCTCCTCTTCAGTCAATGACAAAAGCATAGTGCACTCTTCCCTCCCCCACTGACTTTCCAATTGAAAGAACATTTCACTCCTGTTCACCATCTTTCCTGCTATTAAACTCAGGTGAGAGTCCCTCTCCTGAACAGATGGCCTCCTCTTTTGTCCCCCAGATCTCGTCCCTCTTGCCTCCTTAAGGACCTCCTTGTTTCAGTGACTTCTTTCTCCTGAATTAGCAGCCTCCACCTCTAGCAGAGACCGTCCTCATACACAGGAACCAACACTTAGCATTTTCTAAACAAAGCGAAACAAAAGATAGCCAACCAACCCCACAGCCCCTTGACCCAGAATCCCTCTGGTCCCTGTCCCCTTTCTCTGCTCCTCTTCACAGAGACACTCCTTGATTGTCCACACCTGTTCCCCCTGCCCCTCTCCCCTCTCCTGTTCCTCTGTACTTAATGATTGTTCTGTGATTCTTTTGGTCCTGTGTCGCTCAGTTTTCTAGAATTTCATGATGAATCCATTTCAAACCCTTCACCAAGGTTGTACCTCACCTCTCAGTGTATTCGGGCGGTCCGCTATGCCTCTTGGGTCATCTGCTCAGTATAGACTGGTGCCACAGGGTCACCCTCTTCAGTGGCATACTTAGTGACTCCCTACTTCTTTCTCCTGGGGTGGATCATGTTTCCTCATTTCCACAGCTGTTTCTCTCCTTGTTTCCACATCTTTTGGGTAGACGAGATGCTCTCTAAGCACTACCCAAAGACAAACACCTAGAACAAGCTTATCCAACCTGCAGCCTGTGGCCCGCATGCAAAGGATGGCTTTGCATGTGGCCCAACACAAAGTCGTAAACTTTCTGAAACATGATGAGATCTCTTTTGCAGCCTTTTTTTTTTTTTCTTTTAGCTCATTTGCTATTGTAAGTGTTAGTGTGTTTTGCATGTGGCTCAAGATTATTCTTCCAGTGTGACCCAGGGAAGTCAAAAGGTTGGACACCCTTGACCTAGAAAACCAATCTTTTGAGACTTTTTAGCATTCACAATGAATAGTCAAGCATAGGACCTACCTTAGTAATGACTTTTTTGTCTCTTTGTTTCGTTTTGTTTTGTTTATAGGGTTATGAATGTGCTTTGTCTTTTAGGGTTATGAAGAAATGTATCCATTGTTTTGTAGCTTCCAGAGTTGTCATTAAGAAGTCCAAAGTCATTCTGGTCTTTGATCTTCAATACATGGCCTATTTTTAGTTTGTTTTCCTCTGGAAGTTTGGTGTATACTCTCTTGGCTAAAATTTCACAACAGAATTTTTTGGTTTAAGTCTATTTTCATCTTTCATTGTGGGCTTTCATTGGATCCTTTTTGTCTAAAAATCCTTCTGTTCTCGGAAATATTATTGAAGTAGTCCTTTGATATTTTCCTACTCTGTAGTTCTCTTCTTTTGTCTAGTTTTCTTATTAACTGTAGGTTGGGCATCCTAAACTCCTTCTCCAGCTCTTTTTTTAATCCTTTTTTTCTTCTTGTCCATTTCTTGAATTTAACTATTATTTTTGATGGAGTTTCTCAGCATAAGTTTTCTCAAACACTCTCTTGATTCATTATATTATGTCATGTTTTTAATTTCTAGGTGTCTTTTGATCTTTGAATATATCATATATGAGGGCTGTCCAGAGAAAATCCAGCCATTGTCAATATAATAAGAATGGTTACATGGCTAGATACTTTCCTCACAGCCTATATATATATATATATATATATATATATATATATATATATATATAATCTACACACACACACACATATCACATGTTCTTTCTTCATAGAAGCAATTTTTTCTTTAATCCCTGGAGGTATTAATGATTGTTTTTATCTGCTTATTGTTTGGAAATTTTCTTCTCCTTCCATAATATCTGTTTCTTCCAAATGACTCTCGTTGGTTTTTTTGTTGATTTTTTTTTCTTCGTAATTTGTGTTTTTGTGGATTTCTATTATTTTCATGTTAAAGACTTTTGTCAGATGTCTGGTAGTTTTTCTTGTCTGATCAAAGTTAAACAAACAATTAGCTAAAGAGTTTTCCTGCAGTCAGATGGCGATTCTGTCTTCTTGGGACCAGAGTTGCCATCATCTATTAGCTGTGATGCTCCTACTTTTTGCCTTTCACATGATCCTTATGGGTTGGTGTCTAACAAAGCCCCTTTACAGGTTGCTTCATTGTTTCCTATGAGAGAGAACACAGAAGCCTGTGCTCAGCCTGCCATTATTACTGGAAGTCTCTTCACTCCTTGTCTCATACCATGGCGTCTCCCTGTAGCCCTCTATGCAAAGGCTCTTGCCAGTTTTCCCAAACAGTTCCTATAGTGCCCCGTCCAGTGGGCACCTTCTTTTACCATCTTCCTACAGTGTAGTCACCGCCTCCTTCTTTCCACTAGAGGTGAGTCAACTGTGAGTATGCCGTGGTCATCACCATCCTAAGACCTGCAGCCCACCGTCCTACCTACCAAATTGGAGCACTTCAACACACGGTGGCCTGCAGCCTGGAGACAGCCTCTGACTGTGCACATTCACGTCTCTGTACCAGAACCCTCTCGCTTCCACCTCCCACCACTCCCTGCCATTGTCTGGAGGCCATTGTCAGCATGGTGAGGGGGAGAACCCCATGTCCTGAGTCCATTTGGGGGGTGCCTGTTGACAGTGGAGTGTGGCAGTGATCAGAAGTGGTAGGGCAAGAATGCAAACCCAGGTGTGCGAACTCCAACCCGTGCATGTGTGTAGATGCTGAGAATGAGCTAAGGATGCATTTGTTCTGTCCTTATTCTGGGCGTGGCCATGGACAATGGGGTTCCAATATGCTATCAGGTTTGAGAATGGCTGCCCTGAAGTTTCTCAGACCATCTGATGCCAGAGGGTCTAATTAAGGAGAACCCTGGTCACACCACGGATCTCAATGTGGGCTTGAGTTCAACTCAACACCCACAGAAGAAAGGACAGGAATGAGGGCCCCTTGAAGGGACCTCTGATCACTGTCCTCTGTGCCTGCAGACGTGATGTAGGCCTCAGAAACAAGTGTCTATGTGGACTCTAGTCAGCCGGAATGACTGAGGGTGACATGGGACAAGGAAATGAGAGGGTGACTTGGAGGATGACAGCTGGGTCTGAGAGCCCAAAGTCCTGACTGTCATTTTGGAGCTTCAGAAGCAAAAATCTCAACATAGGAGAGAAATGAGAGCAACGTGCAGCCAATCAGACACTATGGTGGACAGATTCAAAGGACCCTGCTGACAGGAACACAGCACATTCTCACTGTCTGTCGTCTACTTGTTTTCAACAGCTGCAGGGCCACCCCAGTGGCTCTTTCTCAGAGGAGGGGCCAGCATGGCCAGTTCTCCAGATCCAGATGAAGGATTCCAAGAGCCACGGGTGGGGGCAGAATGAACATGCACAGTGGCTATGTTGTTGGTTTCTAAAGACCCATCAGATGGAAGTCAATGGGGAACTGGCTTTAAAAAAAAAAAAAAAAAAGTTGCATCATGAAATTTCTGTTGAAAAATATTTTAATGAAGAAGACTGACTGTGTCCTTGGTGATCTGGAAGTCAGCAGGATCCTACCTTTGACTCCATGCAGGTGTGTGTGTGGGCATGCGTGCAAGCATGCGCAAAGGAGACAGAGACCCTGAGGTTGCTGACACTGGCTGAGCCTATTGTGTGTGGGATGACATCTCTCCCAGCACCACATAGCCAGTGTCCAGATCACCTATGTGTTCCAGGACAGAGCAAATGGAAGGAATAAATCCACAGAAGGAGAGGCTAATCCAAGTTGGAACAAGAGCAAGCCCAGTGCCAAACGGTTAAGGGCACTTTTCAGCAATGTTAGCCAAGTACAATTAATCCCTTAAAAAAACAAAAAACTCCAAAATTATTGCATGTTAACTGTGTGGTTATGCTTGTCTCTGCAGGTGTGTCATTTTCCTTTTTAGGGAGAATTTGCCCCAGCTCTCTGGCCAATCATTGTGACACTGAAAACCAAGCATCTCCAGGTCTACTGTAAAAACAGCTGTCCTGAGATATTAAGCAGAGCTGGGCACGAAATAAGGGAATTTTTTTTAAAAGATGTCACAGCACAGCACTTGTCTTTGAAGACAGTTTCTGAACCCGCTCTTATTTAATCCTGTCTGATCCACTCATCCATTTAATGTTATATAACAGATATAATATTTTATATAGGACGAGCCTACAAGAGGAATTCTATTGTCACTCTGCATAGTAGAACATGAACGAATCCAAGCGGGTAATAGTCACCCATTTTGTGTGACAGTTACAATGTTGCGACAATGCTGCCTGCCATTTTTCACTGCCACAGAGTGCGGTTTCCTATACAACCGTGAAAGCACGTTTCCAAAACCCACTGGGGTCTATGACTTGACTGATATCTTTCCTTTAAAGAAACTTAGTAGATCTCTATGAACTGCCTATTTTGAAGTAAAAAAAAAAAGTTTGAGATTTTAAAAATAGATTAAAATAACAATAATTTGATGATTCTCATTAACTAAAATTCATTTGTTTAGAAGGTGAGTACTGCTTTACTGATGGAAAAATGTAAATAGGATTTGGAAATAGGATTAGGTGTTATTTAAATTTTAGAAAGAAAAAAAATGACAGTCAGCAATATCTCATGCAAATATGAAACAAATACCAGAAATCTGTATAACACATTGCAGTCTTTGCATTCTTATGCTGAGGATGCTACTGAAGTTGACATTTCTTGCATTGTAAAAAACATTCATGTATTATCCAGAAGATAAAACTCTTTAAGTTTGTTTATACTGTATTTCATGCCAGATTTACAGTGTGTCCTACATTATAAAATTTGAAGTAGAAATCTTAATTCAGAAGAATTTGATGCTTTGTGTAAACTTAAAAATAATTTAGAAAAAAAATGAAGAAAACTTAAATTTATTCTGAACAAATTAAAAACAGGCCACAGATGGCAACCAGCGAAGGGCTTTTCAAAAGCAGGGTTCGGAGACGCTGAACACGTGCAATGGTGCCAAGAACTCCACTTGTGGTGCCCGGTGTGGGGTTACTTTATTCCAGGTTTGATATAAGGCTGGACCAGATATGATGAATGCCAAATTACTCAGATCAACTGGAGTATTCCATTGAAAAACAGTCTCACCTCCCCTAGATGGGCACCTTAGCCACACACATCACAGCTGGATGTTCATAAGGACGAGAAAGCCATGGTCCTACCTTTTGCAGTTAATCCATTTGCTCCCTCAAACTAGTAACAGTTCAGTTTGGCTCTTTTTTGTTTTGTTTAGTTTAGTTTAGTTTTGTTTTTTTGAAGTGGTGCATAAGAGTTTGTTAGGAATGTTGAATGAGAAGCAGATGGTATTTTCAGCTCAATTCTCCTCCCTTTCCTGTTATTCTGAGAAAACAATTCCAGATCCTAGGAGTGTCCGAGATGAGGCCATCCCAGCGCTCAGCAAGGATGCAGCATCTTTCTAGTAATGAACAGCAAACTCTCTAATTCAAGGTCCTTCTGATTAACTCGTAAATCATTTCGTTTTCAGTGAGGCCACCCAAAGACATTCTGTTGCCTCCACTTTTTCCCTTCAACTCTTGTTTTGAATTTTCCTGAACTTGTAAGGGTGACAGTGTTATCTTCTGGGCATGTTGAACAGATGGTTTATTAACTGGGGTATGAGACATTTTTATTAAGCTCAATAGGTTTTGCAGGTTGCTACTGGTTATTTGAAAATATTGCTGACTCACCATGGACATTTCTATCATCATTTTGTTTAGAGAATTTTTACAATTTGAATCATTTGTATTTTGTTTCTGGGACTTTTATATTAACCCCTAATACCCACCATTTTATTCCTATGTGCATTCAGTAGCATTTTAATGATTCAAATATTTTACATTACACTTTTTATTAAAAAGGGAGCAACTTACAATACCGAAGTTTTGTTTGCAATGGTCTTTATTCCTCTGCATATATAGATTTGTCTTATTCCCTAGGTAATTAACATTAATAATACATTATATATAAAATATATAACAAACTATTACATAATACTATATTAAGTAATATTCTTATTTGGCTTCTTTTTTGTTCTTGCTCTGTTACCCACCACTTCTGACAATATGCTGTCTCTGTGAGCATAAATATGTAAGAGAAAATGCTCCACTGTCCAAGGTAACTGGTGAATTAGAGAAAATTCTACTCTACAGCAGGGGTGTCCAAACTTTTGACTTCCTTGGGCCATGCTGGAAGAAGAAAAATTGTCTTGGGTCATACATAAAATGATAGCTGAGGAGCTAAAAGAAAAATTGCAAAAAATAATCTTATAATGTTTTGAGAAAGTTTATGAATTTGTGTTGAACCGAATTCAAAGCCGTCCTGGGTATATGCGGTCCGTGGGCCATAAATTAAGACACACTTGCTGAGTCTACAGCATCCAAGATGCTGCTACCCTCATCTCCCCACAAATCACTCCTGATTAGGTTTATTCCAGGTCACGTGGTCAGGAAATTGCAGAACGATTGTGAATTCCTAATTACGCTGTAAAAATTTCCAAATCAGATTCCAATGAAAACTTGTGACAAAATATTCCATGGCCACAGAGCCGGACCTGGGTTTGGGAGGTGGGAGTTTTGCCAATAAAACTTCTCTCATGTGTTATCTGACGTGTACTGTGTCTTCCAGTCAATAGACTGAAAGAAGTTGCCACGCTACTTCCTCGGCCTAGAGTCTTTTTTCTGTGGACTCGGTTGTGTTCCACTTCCTGGGGGAGGACAGTGCAATTTCACCACCCGTGAGTGACAAAGCGGCTGGGGGACCATTCACAACGACCCCTGGTTTGGCTTCTCCCAGTATAGGTGGTCCTGGAATGAAGCAAGTGGTCTCTAACTTGGAATCCGGGTTCTTTCCCTGGTGACACTTTGCCTCTTAAGGGCACAACCTTGATGGTCTGTTTGGCCACTCTCATGTTCAGGTGAAGCCCAGGAGCTGCGGTCTGTGCAGGCAGAGTCCTTGATAATGTGGGGAGTTGGCAGAATGTAGATGCTTTGCTCTGTTTTGCTTTGCAGTCTAATCAATGCATGAATAGGCTGGTGCTTTCAAACTCTTACCTTAAACCACAACCAATAGATGATACTCACACTGACCTCTTAAAAAAAATAATAAAGTAGGGAGTTTGCATCCAGCTTAGCAGAAAAAAATAAAAAGGTGTGTTTTATTACACCTGGAACGCATTCTCTGGCAAGAAGCTACACCGCAGTTTCACTGTTTATAAAGAGGCCAAAATGCTGGTAAGGCCAAATACCACACAGAGTTATCCCTACGAAGACTCGTGTATTTATCTTTCCTAATGGTTCCTCATTTCTCAATCCAGTACTGCTGGAAAGAAGTCATAACTCTACAACCAAACCTCTCTGAGGGCCAAACTCTCCCTTCTTTCCAGCGAGGCAAGACGAACTCTCCATTGCTTCCTGTTTGGCCTAAACTGTGCATAGGTGTGTACAGTCACATCCCACTCAAGGTGCTTTCAGGGGACTACCCAGAAGAGAGTACAGCTTTAAGGCCAAAAGGATGGAATGTGGGATTCTTGAGAAAAGCAGGAATGAACTTCTGCTAAGTTTCTCTTGCCCAGTTGCCAATAGGGCCTTGACCAAAGAAACGAATCTGAAACCGTTTTAGCTCCCAGCACCCGAATATCTCAGCAAACAGAAGGGCACGTGTTTGTGACACACGTCTGTGGAATTTCTCACTGATGATCTTCCCCAACACACCCCCACGCTCACCTGCCCAGCTCACTCGGCTGTCAACATTTCCTTTAAAAATAGATCTTGCATTTTAGTTCTCTTAGAATTTCTTTTAATGGAGAGACTAGAATTTCCTTTTTCCTGATCGCACCATAGGACCCTGAATCTAGGAAGCTGCACGAATGAACTTTGAAGTTGTCCGTGGGGGCCCCACACAACTGCAGGTCTCCACCACACACCCCTAGCCCTCAGCACCATGGGTGTCTCTTTGTTTTAGAAACACAGCATGGGACCAGAGATGCAAATTCATCTCTGCTAAGTCAGGGGAAACCGAAAAAAGTCTGGTGACAATGGCATGTTTTCACTATTTGCTTTTTTGGGACATTATGGTCCCATTGAACCACACAGTCATGCCCTCAAGAGTCATGATTCCTGAAAGGAACAAACAGAAGATTAAGATAGTGGCTATGGGATGTTCTCAAAAGCAAAGCAAGGGGAATTGGGAGCTGCAAGATCTTCAACCGTCAGCTATTTAGACAGGGAAGGATCGTCCAGCGGATGCGAATTTGTTTAGCAAACCACCGTTTAACTTCCAGTTTTAAATGAAATGAGAATGATTTCCCACATTTACCACCCCCAGGATGTACAAGAAAGGGTCGGTAATACTAGTAATATTCCTCAAACCCAGAGCACAACTGCTCTCTCTACTCATTCAGTTACAAAACACTGCCCTTTTCGAAAACAATGTTTCGGTTCAAGGCCAGCCCAGCAAAGTCAGTTTCTTTATCTAATTTCATTTATCCTAATGCTCCAGGAAGGGTTCTTTCAACCAGGATTCTTCTCTTCTGTGTGGCACTTTGCCTCTGAAACAGGCCTGTGCATTCAGACACTGATTGCTGTTAGGGGATCACTTCCTTACTGATTATCCAGCTTCCTCTATTGATAGTGTATCCCTCCAGCATCACTGTGAATTGCTTGAATAAATAAACCTTGTTTCTGACCCTGAATGGTCCGAGACCTTGAGCATAGACACCAACTTCCTTTCACTGCAATGCCTCTCGCCCCCTCCAGGGGGCATTTTGATGAAATGAACAGTTGCCTGGATGGGGGCTTAGGGGAGACACAGATAGGGTATATTTGTGTTGGGGTTTCAACTGTATCTTCAAGCTCATTTATGTTGTGAGGATTTTAAAAAGCCTTTATGCCACACTCACATAACATTAATGTTTCCTTTGTGGTAGTATGCAGACATCTCTGAAATGACTCGAGTCTCAAGTTTTCACTGACTCCAAGTCCCAGGGCTTTCACCAACCCCTCTCAAGATGAAGCCGCTAAGCCAATTCTAGTTCATCTAACTTGGGAAATATTTTGAGGAATAAGTCTGTACAAAACAAGCCAACAGGCACTATGATGTCGTAAAAATGGCTCACACTTTTTAGAAAGGCCATCATTTGATTCTAATAGATTTAAATACTTAGCAATCGAGTTTGTTTTGGTAAGTGCATCATAACAGCAAGCAACTTTGGTAAAACTTGGGGGAAAAAGAGATTTATTCTGTCTAGCTGCGTAGGGAAGGGGTCTTGGGAAGGAAGGAGATGAAAACTATGTGTGTCTAGAAAGAAGGGTAGGATTTGGACACGTGTGTGTGGTAAGGACACAGTTCAATGGAGGTACCAAGGCAGCACAACGCAGGGCCCATCTGTGAAGAGGTGGCCACGGTTCCCACACAACTAAAATTACTGTGGGTGGGACACAGGATGTAAAAGGAGCAAGTGGCTGGAACAAGTAGAGTCAAACTGGAAGGCTGTTATTTATAAAACTAAGACGCTCCATTTGAATTTCGCATCGGAACTCCTGCACCTAAAGTAGGGGAGGGGGACTTTGCACCGGAAGTCCTAGGAGCACAGCCCTTATTTCACGGGGAAACACAAGGACCTGGGGAGTCCTGGCCTTTTCCTGGAGCACCCCTGTGCTCCTGTGGGTCCTGGCTGTCTGTCTCTGTTGTGATGATGGCAGCGGCACCCCTTTTGTGCCTGTTCGCACCCCTTCTGGGTTCCTCAGCTCCAGACCAGGTCATGGGGTATTTCTCCCAATGTTTCCATGTGTCCCTTTGCCCTACAGCACTCTCTGCCAGACATTACAAAGACGGTGACAGAAAATCAGGGTCCTTCTTCTGCACAACTTGCTGTCCGTGGGGAACTGGGACAACACCAAGACTCAGCCATAGCTCTCAGCACCCCATAGCCCGGGTGCGGCAGACAGGCCTGGTGCTGGTCTTCATAGTTGCTGATAATGATCAGTGTAAAAAGGGGTCTGAGCACCCTAAGCCAGTGCCTCTCAAACTCTAATGTGCCAGTCGGTCCCCGGAGGTCTTGTCAGAAAGCAGATTCCGACCCAGCAGGGCCGGGCTGGGGCAGGCGCCTCCCCACAAGACACCCCGAGGATGGGTGTGTGGGTGATGTTTCTATGGGGGTCAGTGCGTAGGCTGGGATTGCTGATGGACGCCTCTGGGACAGAGCTCAGGAAATGTGCATGGAGGGAAGGACAGGGGACAAAACCATTACCTTAGACTCACGGTCAGTGTCCTAGACTGGGGTCCAAAGCCACCCAGCCCCACAGCATTCTGCGAACCTCACAATGGTGTGCCTTCCCTGACCCTCTGCACCTAAGCACGCTCTCCTTCCTTCTGGGAACCCTCTCTTCTTTCCTGCTAAGCTTGGGCAAAAGGCTATGTTGCATATTCTTCCTTTTTGTGGACATTTTACCCCTCTTCTGAGTCTATCACCAGACACCTTTACTACCTCATGTCTGACGAGGGAACACTGTTCACTTCAGCAACGAGGGCAGGCTTTACAAATGGCTGTAGGTCCCAAATAAAACATTGAAAAGTCCTTCGGGTTTTGCTGTTGCGGTGAGTTCCACCAAACGAGGTTTACTTTTGAGTGTGTGTGATGGAGGGGCAGTTATTTGTCATCGTTACTGCTCTTGCTTGTCAAATTTGGGCTACTTGAAGGTATACAAGGGCTGTCCGGAAAGTATCCAGCCATGTGCCATGAAAAATAGAGGCATTTATGGCTGGATTTGTTCTGGAAAGTCCTTGGCCTTCCAATATCAAAATCAGAAACGGATCGGGTCCAAGAGAAGAGTATAACTGGCTAGGTGGAAGCACGCTTTTCCTGGAACGAAACCAGAAAGCTCGTCAGCTGAAGTAGGCTCTGTGCTGAGTGAGAAGTCCACTACGGTGAATGAGAGTGTGCTGTTGTTTTTTCTGAGATATATTTTGAGCCACATCTGAATCAAATGGAATGATTAACCTGCCTTCGGGCAATGTCTATGCCTTCTAAGTACCCCTTGCCACTAATTAAATGGTTCAAGTTTTAAAAAATTAACTTCCTACCTGCCCCTACTTAATAAGAGGTCATTTGAAAAGAAAGTACTGTCTTTTCTCATGTGGAAGCCAGAGGAGACACTATATATATATATATATATATATATATATATATATATATATATATATATATATACACACACATTATTCAGCTGGTGAGGACACACGTGGCAAGACAAATTATGAAAGTTACTCAAGATCGGATAGCAGGCACACGGTTAGAAGTAGACTCCAGAACCATTTTGACAGTTTCTAGAAATATTTCTGTCTTGCACACCAGCCTGGTTCACCCATGCTGTCTGCGTACAGAGCACACCTACTGGCTGTCTTATAGCGCCTGCTTTGGAGCTCCCCGGGGACATTTATGACTGTGTCTGTGGGGCTGGCATTGGCCTTGGCCTGTACAAGGTGTGATAAAAAACTACACTGATGGTGAGTGCTGCTCCTGAGTGCCCGCCAATGAAAAGGCAGAAAAGCGGTGTGTGGAACCTTAGTAACAGCCTGTGACGAGTTTCACCTTGTTTGGTGCATTGAGTAGGGTGTGAGGTACAGTTGAGAGAAGGTGTGTTTTCAAATGTGCCATAAATCATGGATCACAAACAAAGCATTAACACAAATTTCTGGCAAATAAAAACATGACAGTGTGTCCTCATCACCTTATTCACCGGATCTGGCACTTTGTGACTTCTGACACTTTCCCAAAGTCAAAGTGACCATGAAAGGTGAACATTTCAAGTCAATTCAGGACATCAAGGCAGCCATGACAGTGCAGCTAAAGACACTCATGAAAGGGGACGGCCAGAACCGCTTCAGAAAGTGGCAAAAATGAGCGGATACATGTGTTTGAAGCAAGAAGGAGCATTTTGAGGGGGGTTTAATGGCAACGTATTACTTTTACTGTAATACATTTTTTAATTTAAACATTCGCCATCTTTTTGGGTCACCCCTCGTACTTCCAGAGGGAAGGGGCAAGGAAAGCCATGGCTCGTTGTCCGATGCCCGACCTCCTCCCAGCACATAAAGAGAGTCCCCAGCATGGACATCCCTGCTTCCCCCTCAGGATGGTCTTCCACGGCATCCACGTGGAAACGGACAGCTCCCGTGGGCTCCAGCATCATAGCCAAGAGCCATGCACATCAGTCAGCTTGTCTTAGGACAAGCCATTTCTGGATACATTTCAAGCCTATCTGTGCAGATCTGTCAAACTTTAGTATTAAAGAGCAGAGTCAAAGAACTGCAGCAAAGCCCACTAGTGCATACACGGGCACACTCACACATCCGTCTCCACTGCCCGCCTGAAGCGTCGCTCTTCCAAACTGGGAAATGCAAGAGGGGCGTTCTCATTGAGGCTCTAATTTTAATCAATCAATAAAAAATAAAGCAATCCGTGAAAACCAATAGAAAGAACCCAAATGCGTTACGCTACCGAAACCAGGGGGCACAGACCCCTTACACACCTGCCAAGCACAATAGAATTACTGCCCCTTTAATGATCTTCACACTAGTGCAAGGGAGGCTTAGGAAGGGGCAGTGCAGAGAAATTGAGCCACATGCCCAAGGCTACCCAGGGGACTGTCATCCAAGTCTCAACCTTTCGAAGTCCCAAGCACAGGTGTGTGTGTTCTTTCTGAGCAGACCACAAAACCCAAGCCCATAAAAGGTGATTACAACATGAATACCTGATGTTCCACACATTGGCCATAAACTCACACATAAAATCCATCACCCGTAAAGAGGTTTTATGGGTGTAAGCCTTCTGACAGTAAAGTATTTG
This sequence comes from Craseonycteris thonglongyai, assembly GCA_004027555.1. Classification (NCBI taxonomy): domain Eukaryota; kingdom Metazoa; phylum Chordata; class Mammalia; order Chiroptera; family Craseonycteridae; genus Craseonycteris; species Craseonycteris thonglongyai. The sequence goes on from PVKE010000460.1 coordinate 24,137, forward strand.
CCTGGGGTGATGCTATTATAAAGCATGACTTTGTCACTCTGGGCTTTTAACGGCATGTGAATTGCCTCAAGTATGTGCACAGGGGTGTGGTTATTTACACTCGTGAAAATTTCCATACCAAAGTAGGAAGGGGGTCCACAGCCCAGTTCCTAAGAGGTGTGAATGCAGGTGGGTCACTGACTGCCAGCCACACACACAATGCTTGTCGGCCGTCCATTAAGGGTACTGACCGTGGCGACACTAAGCAGACTTACAAAGGCACTATGAAGCAGAACACCGTGGCATTTCTTTGTTGGCATCCACCACGTTCGTTAACTCAGAGAAAGCAGCATGTTTTATGAAACCACAAAGACAGGGCCCTGACTGGAACAAGGTAGGCTATTAGGAGAGAACTAGGTAATTCCTAGTAATCCAGGAATTACTAGGAAAGGCCTACCTGTACCTGTACCTCTACATACACCCCATGTCCCCCAACTTCTGAATGGAAGGTGGAAGGTGCCCGTTGCTGTTTCTGGCCCACAGCCAGAGCCAAAGTCCCAGGGCCACACCTAAAATTTCTCACCGGTGTGCCAGCCACTTTAGGGCACGTGTTTCCAAAAGCAAAAATTCTAATAAGACCGATTGAGTGACCCTCTCACCCCCTACTTCCTTTTCTATCCAGCCGATTAGAGAGGGGATGTCACTTTGAAGCTATCCCAGTCTGTTGTGCCTCACTCCCCCTGCCCAAAGCATCTCACCTTCTAAATTGGCACAGCGCCCCACCTGCCATAGATGCTGCCGCTCCAGGGCGTTAGGGAGAAAGTGGGAACAGTGCCCATGGGAACCGTACTCGAGTAGAAACGCCAAGTGAGTGTTGCAGTTCATTCGAGCTGCTAGAACAGGCCGCTTAGAAACAACAGACGTTTGTTTCTCACGGGTCCGGAGGCTGGAAGTCCAAGGTCAAGGGGCAGGCAGTTTCGGTGTCTGCTGAGGTCCCTCCTCCCGGTTCCGTCCATGTCCTCACACAGTGGGAGGGGCCCGGGTCTCTTTCATGAGGACACTCCTCCCTCCTGACCTCATCCCCTCCCAGACACCTCCCCTCCTGGCTCCATCACATGTCGTGGCACTTGCAAGGACAGGCATGCTTGGTCTGCCGTGGGTTTGAGCATCATTTGCGGAACAGCCAGCGAATGAGATGCATCGTCCGCTCCCGGCCTCGCAGCCCATCCTGATGGTGCAGGAGCCCCTGACAGCTCCATCCTACGGGGCAACATGTCCTGTCCTGCACTGAGAGTGAAGACAGAAACCGTACGCTATGTGAGTGGCCTGGGGTAAAAGTGTCCCCAAAGGGCCTTTTCATCACAACGTAAACCAGATTCTGAGGAATATTCCCAGTTACTTTTTCCATAGAGGATCCCCTCTCACCGCCCCCTCCCCAAATTCACAGGTTGACACCTAAACCCCGAGGTGATGGTGTCGGGGGGTGGGGGGCTCTGGGAGGTGATGTGGTCGTGAGGGTGGAGACTTGATGATAGGATGAGCACCCTTTCCTGGCTGTCCAGCCCCCAGGCTGTGAGCGTGCCCATCTGCTTTCTGGAAGCCCCCGTCAGGACGCTTTGTTCCAGCACTGCCAGCCCGCACCCTCCTTGTAAAGGCGTGACTTACATGGGAAGCGCTACTACAGCCTTTTCCACACTCGGCCCTGCAGGCACACGGGGCCCGCACGAACATGCCGGTGCGCACAGGGGCCACGTGGCGTCCCGACCGGCCTGGCACTCTCGTCTGGTCAGGGCACAAGCCCAGTTTGGAGCCTTCCTGCCGCAGCACCAGGGGGACCCCAGAGTGAGAGCACAATGAAGCGCTTGCGTTCCTTAGACATCAGCCAGCTGCTAATCGCATGAGTTAATTCCCCCCAAATTCTCAAGCACTCACGTTTGCACCAGTGTTCTGTCCTGAGTATGGCCCATGTGATGCATGCAGATTCCCTAGCCTAGGAGGTGTGCCCGGAGCTTCCACCAGTCTTGAATAGGCCCATCTCCGCCGTTTCCCCACTTGGTTGGCACAGAACAAGTTCAGTCAACCCGGCTTAAGTAAGTGAGCCCCACACAAAGTCATAGGGTAGCTTCTGAACATTTTTTCCACTGGACGTTTGTCACACCGGCTGTGCATCATGACTGGCGTTAGTCACAAGTACCGACTTTTCCTTTGGACTCACTAATCAATCCCTTGCACGTAGGCCTTTGGTAAACAGGCATCGTTTTCCTCTTTCTCCTCTCCGGTCCCGTTGTTCCCACACCTGTCAGTATTTGCAGATGGATCTGCACTGCCCGGTAAAGAGCACGGGGCTTTTGTGAAAAAGCATGCTCCTTCCATTTCTGGATTGAGCTGGGTGGAGGGCCCTCAGTAAGCAATGGGACTCTTTTAGCTGTAATTCTTTCAACTGTCAAACAAACAAACAGAAAAATGTGCGATAAGATTATTGCTGATTTCACTTGCAGCTTCAACTTTGTAGGGTATTTACTTGTGCCTGTAGGCCTAGCGCTACACTATTTTAAATTTTTAATCCTGATCAAAGTTCTTCTTTGAGACTTTCCCAACTTTTTCTCATTCACCCTAGTTCAAGTGAGCCGAACAGGAATAGAGTCCTCCTTTACCAACCTAAAAGAGTATTAACTAAAGATGGGCATAGTACCTGGTCCCCCTAAGAATACTGTCTCCTACTAGACAGTCTCTGTTAGGGTTCTTTGTCTAATGCCCTGCTGTGATAGGTCACTCATCCCAGAATTGATGTAAGCCTCATGGGACCCATTTTATATTTCAGCCTCATCTTTTTTGGTGAACTAAGTGCACACTAATCATAACACATTTTTTTCCAGACCCCTCCTTTCCCCAGAACAGAATAAGGTCAGCTTACAGTCATTTCCAAAGGAGATGTCACCATTAATAGAATCTCTTTCTCTCTTTTTTATTTTTATTTTTTTTGCTGTGCCAAAACACTCAAGAGCGTATTGTCAAAATACTTGGTCACTGGGTACATCAGGGCTCCAATAATTATTTGTTTTAATAAGAGTTCGGGATATGCTTGCATAAGAAGTACTGTGAAGACAGTGTGTATGTGATAGAACATTTAATGTAGAACGGCCCATAGTTTTAATGTCACTGTTTTGAAAATGATACTTTACCTGTAATAAATCCCAAAGGAGACGTCCTTGGTGAAATATAAAGCTGTTTCTTGAAATTCACCAGATGTCAGTGTTTTTATTGGTTCAGGAAAATGTTCGATGCACATCATATTACACATCGTGTTGCTCATCAATAAAACCAATCGTTGATAGATGGCAAGTGTCAAACCATTATTAACAACTAATATCTGTGTAACTGTATTCTGAGAATTTGCATAGTTTCTTTTTTTAAAAACTTGACTTATTTCTTTGGTACCTCTTGAGATGCCTTGCTAAACTTTCATTGAAAATTCTGAATTCCATCTGGAGGACACTCAAGGAAATGAGCCTTCAGGATGAATACAATTGAAACATGAGAGACTGGATTATACTATAAATTGTTGAACATTACCAGGCTGCCTGACAATGCAGAAAAATTATGGCACAAAGAAATATAGATGATTACAGAAAGACAGGAGAAGCGTGCTTTTCTTGAATTTGCATTGTTCCTTGTACTTAAATGTGCACATTTAGACCTTGAGAATTCTACATTATCTTGATATAAAGTGATGGGGTTTTGGTCCTAACTTAGAATTGGTTTATCTTGCATTGAGAAAAGATGATTTTATTAAGATGTGACTATAACTGAAAGCACACAGTTTGGTAAAATTATAATCAGATGATCTTGCATTGAATAGAATTCCTTGCTACAAGAAATCCATTGATTATTCAGTTAAGAATATTAAAGAGATCTATCAAGTGTTTGCTTAGAGCACAGAATTAAAGCTTCTTCAGAGGGTGAAGGTAGGATGGGAAAGACCTTTCCGGAATAGGAGGTGTTTGAATGTGACTTGAAGCACAGATGGTAGGCTTGATAGGTGGGCAAGGAGAGGCATGACATAGCATGCTGAGTTCTAGAAACTAAAAGGAGTCTGATGATCCGAGTACCAGTGCATGGCATATAAGGGAATTTGGAGGTAAAGCTGTAGATATGGTGGCCGCTTAGATCACACTTTTAAGGAACTTAGGTAGAGATGACATAGATCCTAACCATGGTCATCTATTTCCCCATATACCTACTGTTTAATGCCATGACAACCCAAAACCAGAGTCCATACAGATGGTCACTGACAAATCTGATCATTTTTAGAGGGTTAAAGACATGTGCTTGATCCCTGCCCTTTGTGAACGTTTACTAGTGTTGGTGTGTACACTGGTGACTAGATATTACTTTGGGGTGAGGAGAGCTTCCCCTGGCCACTTGTATTGACACCTGTCTAGGTAGACCAGATGGCTCAATTGACATAACCAGGATAGGAGTTCATACACTATTGGCTCCAAGATCTGAACCATTTGCACGATGAAAGGTTATTGATCAGTTATTCTAAATGCCTGTATCAACTCTGGCCAGTGTTCCCCAACATTTAATCAAACAAGTTGAGTGAGTAACTTACTATAGGAACTTAGCCACTCGCTTATTTCAACATGATTTTGCAACCAATTAATAGTGGAAGGTAGACAGTCTTAAAATTAAGTGTCTGTGCCACATTCCTGTGGTCTTTATTGTGGCTTTTGGTTTAGTTTGTAAAACTGAGGTTGAGTCTCAGTCAGGCACGTCACTTAAAACACCGCCACCTCGCTCAGCTATGGGACACAACTTTGCCTCCTTGCAGGCCCATTAATCTGTGAGAGGCGTTCCCACATTTCTCCTCCAGGACAACAGGGGCCCTCCTCCTTCCCTTCACCTTCTGTGTGCGCTGTGCATCCTGCTGTGTACAAAGAAAGCCTTCTGCTCTCGTCCAAGTCCTCAGCTTTTGTAAGAGATTGTAAATCCTGATAAATAACACATGCTTCCACATTCAGCCAGGTACAGAGAAAAAGCTGCACCACAGGGATTGCCAGGGACTCTGCCCAGTAACTGGCCGATGTGCACTATTTATTAAAAGGGGTCTGTAAGAAGGAGTCACGGAAAGAAATACATGGGAAAGGGCCTGGGGGTGCAGGTAGCCCATCCTGAAACCTGGGGTGCTCTGTGTCACCTGGCATACAGCTCACCACCAACAGGAAGCCCTCCGGAGCCACGCCAAGGCTTATCCAGTAAATTGTGTCCTGTGGGCTCTGAGGGCTTGATGGATGTCCCTGCTGGTTTCTGGGAAGGGGGTTCCTGGGAATAAGGTTTTCTACACTTTTAGGTGTCCTTTATGGGGAGACCCTCAGGGAAAGTGTTGCAAGAAACTAGAACTAGGCATGTTTTTGCTAAGTGAGTAATTCCCCCCCCCCCCCCCGTAATCTCTGAATCGTTTAACTGATCATGTTTCTTACTGGTCTTCACTACTGATTTCTAGTCAATGCTGTGGCACTGTAATATCAAAGTCTGCCATTATGTCATTATGGTACACTTTTGTGTACTTTCTTCAGCACCATCTCTCTGGACCCATTTTCCATTGTCCAAATACCACCACCCACTTTTTAAATAGTACTTAATCCTTGTAGAATGCAAATTATGCAAATTTAAGATACATTTTTATCTTAAACTTGTTATAAAACAATGCAATTGATTTAATTAATAAGTACTAGTGATATAAATATGTAATAAATAAATAGCAATATAAAACAATATACTTATTTTATAGCAACATACTTATTTTATATTACTATAAAATACTTATAAATATTATTTATTTTATTATATATTATATTACTTTTATTTATAGATGTCAATAATATATAACATATTCAGTGAGATAATAGATAAAATGCCTTAATATTTGCTATGGAGAATAATCTTACCATTAAAATTGAATTCAAATAGTTGTGAACCCATTTCCCATTATTACTACATAGGTAATTAAGTAAAATGGAAACATTTAACCAGACACTTGGCCATAATGACTATACATCCATCGTATGTCACTCTCCAAATTCCAAAATAAAAGAAGCTAAAACGAAATGGTACAAGCCTTAACATTTGAAAATGGAGAGCATGGGAAAGGCTCTCTGATCTTTTAAACATTTTCCAGAGAAAGAAAGAAAGAAAGATGGACACACTCAATAGTTTGGTGGTTACCTGGAGAGGGGGCAGGAGGGGGGAGGGAGACTAGGTGGGGGAGGTGGGAGTGGGCACCAGATATATGGTGATGGAAGGGGAGCTAATTCTGAGTAGTCAGCACATAATACAATGCATGGGTGATGTGATGTGGACTAGTGCATCTGGAAACTGTCTAATTGTTACCAATCAATGTCACCCCAATAAGTTTAACAATAATAAAAAAAAGATGTTAAGAATTGGCAGGCAAAAATAAATAAATAATTAAAATAATGAATAAATAAAAGAGAAAGAAAGAGAAGAAGGAAGGAAGGAAGGGAAGGAAAGGAGAAAGGGGGAGAGAGAAGAGAGAAAGAAGGAGAACAGTTAAGGGAGAAAGGGCGGAGGAAAGAATAGAGAACAGAGATGACAGATTAGGTAGATAGATGGCAGATCAATAGATAAATAGATTAGATAGATTGATGATGATGATGATGATAGATAGATAGATAGATAGATAGATAGATAGATAGATAGATAGATAGATAGATAGATAGATAGATAAAATAGATCTATCTTTGTTTGGGGGACTTAATCCAAAATGAAAAAAACAGGAAGAAAATACATGTCTCAGATTCTGTTAGATATCCTTCAGAGCATGATGCATGGAAATCAGCATATATTTTCATCCTAAAATTTAGTTTAGACACCTAGCAAATATAGGGTGTAATGTTCTGGGGTTCCTCATTCATTATAAAATGGAAATTTCATTCAGGAGAGTGAGAATGATGTGGACTCTGGTGGAATGTTCTCTCATGTGCTGGTGAACTCACTTTCCTCACATCCATTTCCCACCTGTATTATCAGTTACACTAAATATACATAAGACTCTGCCCTTGTCCTTTGAGGTATTACAGATGAGGAAATGATGTCACCATGTTCTCCAGTGACCAAGAGAGTTGACCTATGTGTTTCCTTAGCCATGCACTCCTGAACCATTTACTTAAATGGGTTCTGTCAACCTACACAGTGGTAGATAGTTCATTCCTGGTGACAGTCCACAAGTAAACGTTGCCAGGGAAGCTAAAGAGTCATGGGAAAACCTTGTATTTCACTAGAATGGACAGACTAATACATAAAAGATCGTAAAAGACAATGTGGAAAGTGTAAAACATTGAGAAGTACATTATCAAATGCTGGTTAAGTTTGAAAGTCCAAAGACAGTGTGGATATTTGAACCTAGAGCAGTGAATAATTGGAAGCAATTATTACATCTCTTTGTCAGCAGCTACCAAGACTGCTAAGTCTGGTCCAAAAGAACTCTTTCAGCTTTAGCCCAAAGACCACACATATCTCCATGAGGATTAGGTTACTCTGTAGAGGGAATACAATGATTGAATACCTATATTTTTGGCTCTCTTTAACTTTATAAGTCTAAATCATTTGTTTCATATTATGAAGTAATATAAAGGTTTGATCCCAATTTTGGAAAATATGTTCTATGGAAACCTTCTTTTGGATGAGTACTCCTTAAAAACATTACTTTAAAAAAGTTCTATTGTTAATCACTTAGGAAATACTGGGTAAAACAAATTCAAACCGTTTTCCTTACAGCAAGATTTCTCAGAGCTCTTCATGTGTTAATTAGCATGATGACCCTTTAAAGGGAAGAAAAAAATTTATTGTTTCTCTAAATTACTTGACCAAGCAACTCTGTTTTTCAAATTATATTCCTGTCTCTTGGGAACAATGATTCATACAAGCTTTGGAAAATAACTGCTTTTAAGTTAAAGTAGTTCATGCAGTCATACATCTTCTGAGCTATAGGAAATTATAGAGATGGTTTAATCCAAGTTTCTTATTTGAAAGTCCAAGATGATTGGACACATGGATTGTAATCTTGGACTTTCTGTATCAGTGTGGTCTTTGGAAAATTATTTAACTTCTGCTAACTCAACTTTTCTCTCCTGTATAGCTGTGACAGGGATATTGTGAAAATGAAATACAGGGAAGCATAGCACACTCAGAACATTTCTGAGAGTCCACACATCATCAAATGCTAGTTCCTTTCCCTCCATGCTGTCTCCACCATGTCAGAGCCAAGGAGAAGGTCCACATCTCCCCACTGTGCTTCTACCTGCTGGATTTTACTGCCCCTTGGAGCAAGCTCACCATTTATATTGTCAAACATGGTGTGTGTTTGTTTTTTCTAGGTGGAGCTTGATGCTCACTCTACTGAGCCCCCTATAGCTGCATCTCTTCCACAGACCGAGAGAGACTCCCCCTGCAGGCCCAGGCCTATCTCCCGAAGAGACTGGCACTGTTGTGCCATGAATACCCGCCCTTGGGGGAGAATTCTCTCTTTCTTACTCACTGGTTGCAGCATCTTTCAATGCTAAGATTAATTCCTCTTAAAGGGTGTGCTGCATTATTGTCCCCCTGGCTTAAAGCATGCTAGGGCCTGGGAAGTGTTTCAGATGGCATGAGGTACTAGCAGCCTGTGGGGGCAAGAAAGCATCCTTCCACCCACTTTGGTGCTGTGGCTGCCCTAAAAATTAAACTGATGTTCACGGATTAACGGAAGAAAAGCATGTGAATGTATCAAATATTTGCATGTGCACACGGGGTCTTCAGAAGGAAAATGAACCCCAAAGAAGCCACAGGTCCTAAAGCTTATCTACCTTGCACATGCAGCATGACTAACTGTAGGGATGTGACGAGACAAAGGGGTGTGAGCTCAGGGCAGTGAATTGTGGGGCAGAGACAAGGACTGTGGGGGGCTAATGGGAAATTAGAGTTATTATCGTGGGTGTGAGTGCAGGTCCATACTGGCAGGGACGGACTGCTCTTCCCAGCCAGGGGGCACCTCTCTGATGGGAAACTTGATGACCTGCTGTTAGGTAGGAAGAGGGACAACAGGGCTCCCCTCCTGCATCTGCCTTCATCTCTAAATAAGCCACATGCCAGTTCTGCACATTTTGGGGTGGCGTGATCTGAATCCTTTACATCCATTGTCAATGTAAAGCTGCTCCAAACATTTGGGGTGAAGGGAGATAGTTAGGAAGCCTTGGTTTATTTGGGGGCAGGAATTACTGTTCTAGGGTGAGATGGTAGAGCATTCCAGGACCCTGAACTGCTCCTAGAGAGACTGTGCTGGTAGCTGGGGAGCTTTAAGGAGCTGTGACATGAACCTAAGAAAGGGGTCATGAAATGATCCAATAGAATAAAGATCTGAATATGCATTTTAACCATATAGCGTGTTCATTTTAAAAAGCATAACATACATTTGCTTTGAATTGGTGGAAGGAGACTGATTAAATGATGAATGTTGTACTAGGTAAAGAGAAAGTCTAAAAACACTCCCAAAAGTCACATTATTTTTGAATTTTTGGTTAGGAGATGATGTAAGAATATCTTAGGAGAGCCACAGATGTAACTGAATGTCAGATGAGCTCATGGTTTCTGATGAAGGCATATTTCTGACCACAGTCCGTGATTTACACTCTGATGATAAAGCCAGAAGTCTGCCTCGCTGCAGTGAAAACAAACAAACAAAAGCCCAATTCTCTCGCACACTATGCGTTCGTTGAGGTTTGGGCTGTGGGCTGTGGGCTGTGGGTTGCTGTCTTGGTCAGCTCAGCTGCTATACCAAAGGCTGGGGCCTGAGGGTGACTGACAGCCGAAAAGCCTAATGGTGGGCCGTGGGGTGGAACGTTACTAAGAGGAAACATCAGGGCTGGGGGACTCCTGCTGAAGGTAGGCACGGTGATCAGGTATCAAGGGGAGAGGAGGAATCTGATCAGGTCATGGAGGCTTTCTCACCAAACTGACTTAGCAGAGTCTTGCTGAAAGCAGGCTATGCGGGCCCAGAAAGGATGAGGCCAAGGTCAAGTCTGGGTGGAGAAGGAAGTGTCTGCCATGCCTGAGTTTGTGACGGTGACTTTGACCTGAGGTCCCAGGTCACCCTCTAATGTTAGAAAAGCTGAAAGGTCCCCAGCACCTGAGTCCTTGATAAAGCTGATGGACCCAGGGACCATGCCCCGCCCACCCACCCCCATTGCAGGAACTCTCGGCATGATCCCCAGCTGCTTTAGGGACATTCGTATTTATTTTCCTGACTTCTAAGCTTTTACCCCAAGTAGAGTTCGGATCATTCTGAATGGGCTCAGCTGCCCCTCGACACAGACCCATTTTTCCTGGGAGCCTCCAGCCTCCTCCCCACACCTTCATACCTGGGTCCCGCTCCAGGGGGCTGTTATCTGACCAGGAAGTCTCATCCATTTCTAAAGGCTCTAAACTTTCAACAGCCTTTTCTGCTGTCTTCTGCACACTTTCTAATTTCTCATCTGATTCTCCTGGATATCTGATGCTTGGTTTGGACACAGTCCAATCCTCTCCCCTTCCGAAGGCAGCTGGTGAGTGATTGCTCCCCATTTAAATCTGCCCTTAGCTTCAAGTTCTCTTGCTTCCTAAAAAAAAAAAAAAAAAATTCTGGAAAGCACTTACAAGGTGTGCTGCTGTGTACCAACTTTTTTTTTCTTTAATCCTTTTGACTTACACTAGAAAATTGCTTCCAAGTACCAAATTTCCAAAATAGTTACATTTAAAAATAAAACTTAAAAAAAAATACATTTGCAGCAAAAAGGGCATTGAGAAACCCAAGAATCATCAAGAGAAAAACTCCCTCTGGTTTAAAGCTATTGTGACTAAAACAACTTGCCTGATGGGATTTTTTTTTCAGTAGCTCTGATGCAATGTGGTGTCCCCCTGGTAGAGCAGGTGAAGAGGCAGCCCTCTGCTCATTTCTGGTCCCTCCCAGCCCACACGCTGAGTGGTTAACCCACGTAAGCTCTCTGCAAACCCTCATTTGGAACAAGAGGAAATGGAGGCTCTGAAATGGGACCCTAGACGGTCACCCAGCAAACAATACGAGATGCCGCCACCTGAGGAGAGAGTGTGTCTGAAGGTGGCCACCAATGCTTGTTCCCTCTGTTCCTGGGAGACACATAGTTCCCATTGGATTCTGGAAATAGGGGTTTAGGGAATGGGCGGATCTGGGAAACGCCCAGTCCTGAGGCTTTCTAACCACGCCCTGCAGAGACTCAGGCCTCAGCTTATCTATGTGACTATAGCTTCCACACAGACCAAATGAAAAGCACCTTTGGCACAAATCCACTTGAAAACTCCTGGCTTCTCCCCAGAAGGACACTTTCCAGATGGGGAAACAAGTTCAGAAAGGCTCCAGGAATGGCTTCTGGTCACACGGCCAACCAGCTGTGTGAGGAGATTTTTCAGTCCAGTGCATGAGAATGGAACACAATTGATTAAATGAACATATTTGAGATCAGTTTAGTTTCCATCAGTGACCTTTCAGATTGTTGAGCTTCTATTTAAAAAAAAGAAAAAAAAACAGAAAGCGTATGGTGCAGAGCATGTCTCCAGCAGTGAAATCCCCTGGAGGGTCCATGGACCTTCCAGATGCAAAGGCACGTCTCAGGGTCAGGTGCACTCGACAGAAAAGGGCAATGGGGACTCCAGGTGGGCAGCTGGTAGACCTTCTGCCCCTGCAGGGTGCAGTGCCCTTACTTACAGGGCTACAGTAGCTGGTGGGCAAAAATAAAACCCAAAGCTCATCAATAAAGTAACTGAAACCAAATGCTAAGTCAAGTCCTGTTCTGACCTACTGAAAGAAAAGCATGACTTCTCAGAGTTTCAATGAAAAGCCAGGCATCGTGAAGAACTAGGGAGAGGTAAAGTCCAGGATGATCAAGAACTCTATTTTGCATGAGGATTTTAAAATAAAATCAACGGCTTGCATGGGCCCCAGGTGTAAACAGTAGCTGGAGGCATATCGTGGAGCCCAGAGGAGGAGAGCCCTCATAAGAAAAAGATTTCATGTCAAGTGTTGAGCCACGGGAAGCACAGCCTCCGACCTTGAATACCCGTTGCCTGCTCTGCTTTTCCCAGACCTGCTCCTTCCAGTTCTGTCTGCTGCAAAGGGCTTTGAGCTCTGATTTCCACACTGCTTCCTTGGGTTGACATCAGAGACAAGGGAATGAGGCAGGCAGAGAGTAGGACTGCACCAGGGTCTTGCCCCACGTCCAATGGGGGTAAGGGGGTCAAAGCAAAGTCATCCCAGCAGGTCCGTGGGGACCTGGCACCTGCACTGTCAGCTGCCCATCATCTGGGCTTCTGTCCCACTGCAGGCACATGGCTTTCTTCCAGTTCCAAATACACGTCTCATACTCAGGCTGGAGACCAATTCTTACTGAAGGGCTCATTGACTAATGTTGCTTGAGTTATCCCCAAGTAATTCTCATAAGAAGGTTCTCGAAAACCCTCCATACTGTCAGACCTTCAGAGGAATAAATCTACTCTGTCATCAGAATTTCACATGGTGAAGGGAGGGGCAGGACAGCTTTGGGGACCAGCTGGCTTCCCCAGGGGTACCCTGTCCATTTGTGAGCGCAAACACTGCTTCCCTTAGCTCCCTCATGCGAGGGCTTCTTTGCTGCAAGCTGCTGGCCTACCAGGCACACTTCCCAGGTATAAATGCATTCAGAGCCCTGCCTCACCTTGGCCTGGGGGTTGATGCCAACGTGCGGCTTCTGTGTGTGCCCCGTCAGGCACACGGCACACACACACACACACACACACAGGAAAGAGTTGTATCCCATAATCGTCATGACACTCCAGCCCACCCCGACCCTTCTTGTCCGATAGCACCAGATCCCTGTGACAGGATTCTTAAGTGACACATAGGCAAGGGCCCGCTTCTCCACCAGCTGGGGTCCTGAGCCAACAGCACAGACACCCACCCCCAAATGGGCCAAGTTGCATATCGATTATTTGGATTTAAAGGCATTTGGGGGACCCCAGGTGCAGGAAGGGCCCTCTAAGCTTCCCTTTTCTTCCTGGAAGCAGCAGCTAAAACCCCCTTGTGAAAGCTGGCCTTTCTGTACCAGGAGGACGGAAGCCAAAAGAGACACGCCAACCCCGGTAAAGTCATTCTCATCTTCCTAGTTACTCTTCTACCATCAAGCGCCCGCGCCCCAACCCCTTTGTCTTGTCACATTTTCACAAGTCGCCACCCTTCCTCTAGCCCAGTGTCTAAGCGTTTGGCTCTAAATGATTCTTCGGCCTTCCTTTCCTTAGGAGGGTGCCCCTGTCACGTAAACTTACGTGACTACGTACATAGGAATGCTTTTCTCTTGCTAACATGTCTCTCGTTACGGAACCCCATCCAGGAACCTGGATAGAAGGACGAGAGGGGAAAGGTATGAATTTCCTACCCTACAAGCGGTTGAGGGTGAGTCCTTGCCCTCAGCTCTGCCCCACAGGAAAGCTGGGCTTCTAAATTGTAGCAGTGTGTTCTCTTGATTTTGCATCAAATGGAAGGAGAAGGGAGAGAACTGTTCTGATGTCACCTGATACAGGTTCTCTGCAGAACGGAGAGCCCCCTGGGAGAGCTGGGCTCCGTCCAGATGTCTCACTCACAGTTGCCCTTCGTCTCCTCGGCGAAGGTCTCCTCATGATCTCAGGCCTCCAGCTGCTCAGGCATGTGTTGGCATTCTCCTCCACAGCTCCGTCTCACCCACGTCTGACCCATAAGCAAACCACTTCTCACCGTCTCTGCGGTTACCGAGTTGGCCTGTGCCCCACTAAACCTTGCCAAGATGGCTGCGTTGCCTTCTAGCCATTTGTCCTTGCAGCCTAGGTGGTGTATTTGGATTATGGTAGGTCTCTACCCAGAGTAGCTCTGACTCCCCTATGTATCAACTGATTGGCTTATAAAAGGGCCCAACAAACCCTCTGCCCATTTCCCCAGGTGCCAGCTCCTGCCAGCTGGCAGTGAGGAGCCCCTTGTGAGCACTGCCCTGGGTGATGTTTTGCCTGCCTCATCCACCCCATAGAGTTTCACACACTCCCACGCCCTTCAGCTATTGCGAGCCACCCTCAGGAGCAGTTCCTCTTCTCTGGAAGCGATTTTGTCAACATAACTCTCCATCATGATCAGAAAACGACATTAGGAAGAGGACATTCTGTTTCCTGAATTACCCAGGATTAGATTAACAGAGTTCATTTATTATTAAGCCAAGGTACCGTGAGGATATACTATCGTGAGACAGTACCAGGTTAGGGAGTATTCAACGATTTGAAAAGATTATTAACCCATGCAGTCCTTAGAAATCTGAAATTGAAAATATTGTGAAGCTCATTTCAAAGAAATACAAGAGGAGTCAGATGCCATATGCTTAAAACGTTAACATGAATTTACAGCTTTTTTTAATAAATGGTTACTATAAAAAGGTATAAATTAGGGGAAACCTGCAGAAAGCTTCTACAGTGCATCGCTGAGTACAGCTATATTCATTTAGCTTCAGGAGTTAAACGTGCTGGAAATGTGCCCACAAGGGAGAGAAGACCCAATTATGTACGCCCTCTCTCGGTCAGGATTACAGCTTACTCTGCAGTGCGTGGGTGCATTTTGTAAGCTGGGGTTCCACTTCCCTCAATACATAAATCCATCCGTGTGTATAATAAGGCCTGCCCTGTCACAAGACCCTGGGGCATCCTTAGATGACTAGAGGAAGCTCTGTTGTTCTAAAGGGAGCCACAGAGGCTGAATCTTGTCAGACTGTCAAAGGACAAGGTCTTCTAGCAGTGACCCTGCCTGACATACTGAAGGCATGCTATTGGTGATGCTGCTGAACAGAGAGAGACACGGTGTTGCACGAAGTCACAATGGAGACTCACCCAATATGGAGAAGGATGTGCCTCACACACTGCATGCACCTCTGCGGAGGTCCTTCGGGCAAAAGCAGCCCATGCTCACTTTTCCTACCCTCCACACATATGAGTTCACGTGACTGAGAGTGACATCACCTACACAAACCACCCGCAGGAACCACACTTCCATAGACTTAACAAGCAAAATCCCCAACCCACCCTCATTTGAAATATTATGGCTCAGAAGAAGCAAATGTAACCTGTCAATTGAATTCAACCTTTAAAAATTCCATAAAAGACTTAACTAGGTGAGAACTGTTTGTGTGTAGCCACACCCTTAGATTGAGAGAAAATGGCATGAGAGGATGACAGTGTCCCTTCTTAGAACACTCAGGGCAGAGAGCACCCACACAAAATAATTCAAATTGCCCACTACACTATGTGAATCCAAAAGAAGCTGAGCCAAATCTGAAATCACTGATCTTCAGAAATGCTTTAAAATATTTCCTTTATATCATTGAGAACTTAATATTCTGACATACTCATTGCTACCAGCTCACTGGAGAATTGAGACCTTAAGAGACAATACACATTTGGAGAGGCTCCCAGCAATCGTGAACCAACAGAAAAGAGTTCTTGGCCATGTGTCCACAAATATCCAAAGGATTTTGGGGGAGGTTAGGCCAGGAGTTTGCTTCACCCTCAGAGGCCCCAGGCCTCCATGGGCTGATTTCTTTGGGTCTGCTCAGTGATATTGAAAGAATTCCATCTTAGGCTAATGATGGAGTCACTGGACCAATGAACACTCCTAGAGCAAGACAAGCTGGACAAGACCCCAACACAAATAAATAGAACAAAGATAGATTTATAAATAATAAAGTCTGCTTGAAAGTCTTAGACTCTTCCAAAGCAGCCAGGGCCTGAAAGAAGAAGATTCCAGAAAAGGGAGGGAGGGAGTAGGGAAAATAAGGGAGAGACCATGAATGAACAGTCCTGGAGATAAGCCATCTATTCTGCTACTTCTATTTCCCTGAAGACATCTGCTGACTTTGGAGTGGCTCATGACTGGAAGCTAAGAGATCAAGCAGAGCCAAGAAGAAATCCAACATAGAGCTTTGGGACCTCTTACAGGACTTGAGAGCAAGCAAACAAACAATAAAAATAAAACCGGAGTATGAATCTGCCAAGATGGTCAGAATTGGAAGGACCATGCTGATGTATCAGCATTTGTCTCAAGGTGTCTGCCAATTTTTGCACAGGGTAGGTAGAACCTGAGAATCTGCACAGAAGGAAGCTCTAAGTTGACTAGACCATGGGCATGCCACTAGTGCTCAGACCCGTCAAGGCAGAGTGGCCTTGAAATGCCCTGGCTCTCTCTGGGACCTCACGGACACAGCCCTAGAAGGGGTGTAGTAGTCACATAAAAAAATGATACTGAATTCAAGTCAGTGAGGCCATCATTGGATTAAAATGCTGGGCCCTTATTTTGGCTCTTTCAGAAAATAGGGTGTCCTCTGTTCAAGAGAAAGAGTGTACCCTCTAGATGCTTTGCAATGTCTTCTCATACAAAATGCCCATTCTTCAATAAAAAATGACCAGGCTTATCAAAAGAGACAACACAAACAGAAACACAAATGTCAGACAGAGACTTAAGAGTCTATGGTGAAAAGCAAGACTGACTTCCACAGAGAGCAAGTATGATCACCCTGGCGTAGGGAGTCAGGAGTTCTCTGACCCTCCCCTCCACTTGTCAGGGTTCCAGAATTGCAGGGCCATTGGCTTTCCTGGTGCTTTGATAAGGCAGAGGTGACAGTATGTAATTACCGTAGGTATTGAAATCATCTGTCAATATTTTATCAAATGTTAAAATTATTTTCATTCTTATATCCAAGATGTTTTGATCATTTTAATCTCATCCTAATATGGTGATTGGAAAGATAAGTGGGCAGGAAGTAAAAAATTATTTTTTTCTCCTTTTATTTTCTTTTACTTTCATGAATAATTGAAGTCCATATGTATCAGTCAATCCATGTTCTCTTTTTTTCCAAATGATCACTAGAGACAGAATGCCTAAGAGCAGTGTGATGTCTTGACTCTGTGGTCTTACCCAACACAGTTAGACCCAACAAATGCTGGGTGAGCTTGACCAAGCGTAACTGTCAACATAACTAGCACCCCGATCGTTCCCGTGTGATGAGACCCTTTTACTAAATAGACAAGCAGGTGTAGCTAGATGGATGAAAAACAGGTATAGTTAGATGGGTGATGGACAGGTATAGATAAATGGATGATACATACAGATATTATAATATATGAGTGATACGTATAGGTAAGTAGGTAGGTGGGTAAATATAGATGATGATAGATAATAGATAGGTGATGGATAGATAGATAGATAGATAGATAGATAGATAGATAGATAAATATGGATGGGACAGATATAGCTAGATGGGTGATAGGCAGATATAGATTGATAGATTATGAACAAATATAAATAGATGGATAATAGACAAATATAGATGGATGATAGACAGATATAGATAGATATGCAAGGGCTGTCCGGGAAGTATCCAGCCATGTAACCATTCTTGTTACGCTGACAACAGCTGGATTTTTTCCAGACAGCCCTCATCAATATAGATAAGGAGGTAGGTAGGCAGATAGATAGAGCACAACACAGAAACATGTACCTGCCAGAACTAGAAGGATGTGAGACTTCCACCGATGCTATCATCATCCATATGAGAACTCGCCCCTTTCTTTGCAGGTACCACATATATTTGCATTTCTGTGCCTGACCACTGCGCTTCCTTGTCCCAGATACCCTTCTACAGGTTCCCTGAACTTTCCATTTTACAAGGACTGTCCAGAAAAAATCCAGCCATTGTCAATATAACAAGAACAGTTACAATGGCTGGATACTTTCCGGACAGCCCTCATGCAATCTCTTCACTCTTTAAGACACAGCTCAAGAAAAGTCTTTCTCTTTACCTGCAAGCAAAATCATTTATTCTCTGCAAATATTTCTATTATGCAATGACCATCTCTCAAATACTCATTTATGATGATAAATATTTTATCATATTTTTAGGACACATACTGAGTAAAGCACAATATTCATCTTATAGCCCATCAGGTAAAATGGGTCTTTGATCAGTTTGCACACTGTTTCCCAGGGTACCAAGCTCATCACATACCTTCCTTAATACCTTATTACGAACATTCCCGAAAAACCTCAAATGGCCAGTTTCTGGATAATTTGTTTTAAATTCATTTCCTGACCATTCGTTAAATACCCATTATGTGGTGCCGTATATTCTAGATTTGGGGGAGGTCAGAAAGGCACTGGCTGTTTTATTGACATTTTACCACCCCAACACCTGGCAGACAATGAGTATTCATACATGTTTGATGCAGAACATGAAAACCAGAAGACCATTGGCTTATCTGAGATCTCAGCTTGACCTTTTTAAAGAAAACTGTTTGGGTAGGACTTTTGTTTGTTGTTTCTAAACCAGGTACTCCCAAATGTGGGGAGTGAGAGACCCTTCTTCCACAGATCAAGGGTGACCCTGAAAGAAGACTGCACCCCACTTCTCACCCCCCACCTCCAGCTTCCCTCCCTGTCTCTGTAGGGGAGCCGCTCTTACATTGATGTGACACTAAGCTGCCATGCATCCCTATTTATTATATGGGCTCCAGGCCTGTTTCTAAGCTTTTTACATTGATAGACCCATCAACTTCTCAACAACCTTGTATTATATTAGATTCTTAGGGCTGCTGGGACTAAGTGCCACAGACTGGACGACTTACCAGCAGAAACGTATTCTATCAGTCTTGGGACCAGAAGTCAAGACCAAGGTGTGAGTGGGGGGCTGGTTCCTTCTGTAGCTGTGAGGGACCTGCTCATACCTCTCCCAGCTTCCAGGGTAACTGACAATACTTGGCTTGTGGGCACGTCACCACAATCTTTGCCTTCATTGTCACCCAGGATTCTCCCTGTGTATGTATCTGTGCCCAATGTCCCCTCTGTATAAGGACATCAGTCATATTGAGTCAGGGCCCACCCACTGACATCATTTTAACTTGATTACGACGGTAAGGACATAAGCTTCAAATAAGGTCACATTCTGAGAACTTCAACATATGAATTTGGGGGAGGAGGAGCATAGAATTCAACCTTTAACAAACCTTAGGAGGTACATTCCGAAAGTGTCCCCAGTCTGCAAATGTGGAAACTGAGGCACAGAGAAATTATGCAACTTCCTCAGGTTAACAGGTAATGATGTGGTACAGCCTGTCTGCCAATCCAGTTAATTTTTGCTGAATTTATACACTTCACTCTCTTCCGGCTCCTTGTGTGGCTTGGTGATTAAGGTTTTAGGAGGTTGCCCAAAAGAGGAGAGGTTAATCCCAATTAAACTTCTAATCATTTGAGATCAAAGTTGGAGGAAATAAATGGAAGCTGTTTGAAGATTTTGAGCTAAATGAGAAACTTTGGTCTCGTTTAATGTAATTTTTATGTTAACCCTAATACCTCATAGTAACTACTTTAAAATACCAACATTTCAATATACATTCCTATTCTGGGGCTGTGTACAACTTGAGATCTCTTATGTAATTAAAAATTGTCTTAATAATAATGCTATGGTCTCTCTCTCTCTCTCTCTCTCTCTGCACCCACCCCTCCCTATTTCCTCTTTTCTCTTCCCTCTTCCCTCTCTCCCTTCCTCCCTCCCTTCCACCCTTCCTTCCCTCCTTCCTTTCTCTTTCCTTCCTTCCTAGAATATTTTAAAATATAACAGTCTAGCCAACTTCATATATTCTTGTTATAGAGGCTTAGACATCATTAACATATGCACAAATTTGCAAATTGTTTCACTAATTCATTTATGCCCACTTGGGAGAAAACGCAAGACAAAATGAAACCAGGAGAAACACGAGAATTCATTTATTTATTTGTTTTAAGTAGCAGTGAAGAGAAGCTGTAACTGTGTGTGCCTTCCAAGCAATTTACGTTAGGACTGCTTAGCAAGTCCCTCTGCATGCCTATAATTAATTCCCAGGGAGAAGAGAGGGCGTGCTGATTCTGCCTGAGTTTTGTGCTGTTTTGAATGTTGTTCGATCACTAATCCTCAGTTGGTTCCCGGGTCAAGAAGAAAGGGACTTTATGCCAATCCAGGGAGAGATTCCCATGTGTCTCCTCTCCTGTGACATCCTTATCTATTATTGCATGTCAAGCACATCTTGGCCACTCCGAGCTTCTCTGAAATGACACAAGGCTTCATCGGAGTAGCAAGCAGGCTTTGCCTTACAAACAAACCGAAACCTGCCCTTGCCCTCCTTTCTACTCCCTTTGAAATGGGAGAGTCTATTTTTAGACTGTGTCTGAGAGCCACCCATCCGTCTCCACCAGATGCCAGGGACCAATGGCAGAGTTATTCTCAGGGGCAGGAAGGCAGCCCCAGAGGCGGGTGAGCACCGTCACTGCACGGGTCTCAGGGCCTTTAGTTTTCCAGCCTTCTGAGGCAACATGAAATCTTCCCACCGTAACCTGTGCCTCCCATTCATAATCCTCAACTCCAGATGGGGACACTGTGACAATGAGCTCGAGCGGACCTGCCATCCGGGCCCTGAGCCTGTTTCCAGGAGGCTCACTGCTCTGTGAATCCATTAGTGGTGTCCACATGCGATCCTGAACGACAGAGGCAGGCCAGCCTCGGCACTACTCTCTGCGTGGTTATCATGAGCTTTTATCCCGCCCCCCACCACGTGGGTCCCCATCATGGACTCACCCAGGCCCCTACCCTATCCCCCTGTCTTCTTTCCTTCATCACTTCTTATCCGGTGACATGCAGCTACTCAGCAGGATTTAGCACATTTATGAATGACTTTGTCACTTGCACCGAGTGGAACCAGAGAGCAAAGTAAAGCAGGTTCTTCTGATTTGTCCTAATGGGCCATCTTTTCTGATGAGAGAAACCAACTCATTCCAATTACTGACCTAATGGCCGTGGCTCCAAAAACCAGAACTTCATGTAGGTGTGAATTAGTATTATTTTAAAGTATTATCATAACAGTGTATAAAAATGTAACACAGTAATGAAAATGTGGAAATATTTAATATTGGTTCACTAGATACAGTGTAGCTCTACTTGCATATCCTTAACGAATCATCCCATTAAACATGGTTATTCTAATGACGCCCCCACAGTTACAGATTTCATCCTCCAATCTTCTTTGCCTACTGATAGGCCCCTAAATGGCATTAATTAGAATATAGAATTGTCTGTTAATCTATGAATAAATCCCATTTTAAAATGCTAATACGTGGGCTAGCAGACTCGTTCCAAGACAGAGTCAAGAACACACATCTCTATAATCAATTTCAGTGGAAAATGTCATGAAAATCCTTTAAGACCAGTGTACCCTATACTCAGAATTTGAGGAAACATTTTACCCCCTACACCCACTACATCGGTGCACACACAAAAGGCAGAATCGCCGTCCCATGTGCTGGGGTTCCACTGTCCCAAGCACTCCACTCCTTCCTGGCTGACAGATGACTGGTTGACATGGAAAAAAGAGGAGGGAAGAAAAAACAGGGTTCAAGCCACCCTTAATTAATTTTACACTTTTGTCTGATTTTTTAATAGGCATTTTGTTTTCTTTTATGTTATAAAAATGGACAATGACTGCAAACAAACAAACAAACAAACAAACCCTCCATTCATTCTTCTCCCTAAATGAATTTTTCTATGATTTGGTGTTTGGACCCCCACCCCCCCAAAAAGGAGAACCAAATAGGCAGAAGACAGACGAGTTTCCATTCCATGTTTTAAACATGACAGTTCACATTTTTCACAATGAAAACAATCATCTTCCAAACATGGTGATATTGAAGATTCTAAAAAACAAGTAATACTTGACTTTGCCAAATGTTTAGAATTAGAAGCTGTGTGAAGGCTCCGTTTGTAGAGCTTTGCACCCCTATGAAGGGTGTGAGGACACCTGAATGCAGAAGGTTGTCCTTCATGCTTTTTTGAAAAAAGTCAGTCTGCCCATTTTATGCAGTGAACCAACAAGAAATCTGCGTGGTTTCATCTTTACGTGATTGTTTTTGAAAACGCTTTCCAGAGAAATGAATGCTTAAACGCCTGTGCTTCTGACACACAAACTACTACAACTTGCGCAGTTACACGTCCCCCATCAATGACCCAAGTTCATCCTGCATGCAGTTGAAAGCCCTCTGTTTCGTGTTACCAGGGTGACAGTCTCTGTACCATTCACTTTTTTAGGTCACGCTCATCTCATTGACCTGGAAAATCCTGGCCATGGGAGGTCAATCTCTTTCAACTCTATCATTACAAGTTTTCCGTGTCATTGTTTTCTGACCATTGACCTGTGAGTCTGTGTGACTGTGATGGATAGGAACTTTGGTACCAATAGGAGGTGACTTATTTATAGTGTCTTGGAGGTTGAGAGGGAAGCAATCATTTCCTTATGAATCTTTGAGATTTTTAAGAGTCCTATTTAAGCCTGATGATGTGTTTGTGCAGTTGAAGCCTTGAGTTGATGATTTCTCTGGGTTTGTGCTGAATATGTTTGTGAATCAGAACAGAGGTCAGAGCTGGTGGTGGCCTTGCCCTGAGGCCACCATGAAGTTCAGGGTCAACATCAGGACCTCCCATGTGCCAAAAGGACATGAGGACTGGAAGTGTATGATTCTGCCTAGATGCAGAGGAGTCTCTCTTGGGCTTTTCTGGTGGATGTGCTGTCAACACAAAGTAGGAAGTCCCTTGAAATTCCCTTGAAATTCCCTTGAAATTCCCCACATAGACCCTGGTGCCAGAAGTAAGATTTGAAGCACTAAAGGACCCCCTGTTGGTACTGGGACTTCCCTTCTTGTTGCTTCCTGCAGCACACATGTTACAGTTGGCAAGCCCTACACTCATGGCCTCCAGGTCTGGCAAGGACTCCCAGGTGGAGGGCCTGGCGTCTAAACAACAGTCTCATTGCCTTTTGGCCAGGAGGTACCTAAGCAGAAACTGTACTTTGTTCCAAGCCCAACTTCAAGCTCCTGGCCTTTACCTACTTGTTTGCTTCTGAGACAGGCTTTGTTGTGTGGCCTTTTGTGCAGAGATGAAAACTGAATTTTATCAGCAATGAAGGGAAAACAGCTTTGTTGTTTTATTCTTGATAACCCCCAAAGGAAGTGGCAACCATGAGTTAAGACTTCAAGTCTTAGATTTTCCATTTTCAATTGTTCTCAAAAACTCTTTTTTTTTTCTCCCTCTCTCTCTCTGTGAGAATATTACTTTCTCTATTGATCAATTCTTCCCTGAAACAAGATACAGAAGTGATTGAGTCTTAATCATAGGGCCAGTATTATTAGAATTAGTTAATATTTGTGAAGACCTTTGAAGATAAATCAATCCATTTAAGTGCTAAGCATGTCTCAATAGTTATGCATGATTACCTTTAATATGTTTTTAGTTTATACTTTACTGACGTCTACTGGAGCTATGTATGCCTGGATTCTTAAACAGCTTTCCTCGTATCGTTGTAATCCCAATGTAGGATGTAGTCTTTCATACTTGTTTGTTGAGGGTATAAAAGTCAACTCTAATTTCGTCTTTCAAGAGAGAATATTCTAGGCTTCTTGAAGAAGAGAGAGGCTCAGGCCAGCTGTGTGCTTTCCTGAGATAATTTCTTTAAATGAAATGGGCTACAGCCTTCCTTACTTAGTAACTCAGGAAAGACAAGTAAAACTGATTTCTCTTTCCCCTCTTGGTCCTATTGAAGAACTTAATGGAAGTATACACCAATGAACATATGGGTAAGATATTGCCTGTAGAAGCTTTATTTTAATATAATAAACAACTCTTAAGCTTCTATTGCTCTGAGGGCTCAGACTATCAGTACCCATCATTGGTTCTAAAATAAAGTACAGAATGGGATTTTGTCCACAGACTTCAAGGTATTGATTTTGGTGGGAAAAGAGACACATCATGACATTACTTGTCATCATCCAAACAGAGTTGTTTTAGAGAGGTATGGGCAAAGGGCAAAAAAACAGAGGAAATGCTATAAAGGAAGAGTAAACAAAGTTGAATGATCATACATATTTATTTCCTTCTTTATCCATTCATTAACCTGTTCAAGAAAAAAATTATTGAGTACTTAACTTCGTATCTTGCATATGTGAGTTCCTATAAACAGAAAGGGAAATGAGCCCCCAGAATTAAGGAGTCAATGTTCTGGTTTTTGAGAGAAATGTAGAAATGCAGTGGCCAAGTTTAAATGAATAGGATCATATGTAGACCATGTCAGGTTAACAGAAGAGTTGGAAGAAAGATTTAAAAAGAAAGAAAGAAAAAGGAAAGAAGGAAGAAAGAGAGGAAAGGGGGGAGGGAGGCAGTGAGGGAAGGAGGAGGACCTCTCAATGGGCTACAGTGACAATGATTGTGCCAAAAGACAAGTCAGAAGGGCCTCTAGCTCGGTTAAGAAAATACTGTGCAGGATTTGAATGTGTGAGACATAAACATGGGACATTCTTACAGAAATACCACATTGGCAGTACAATCTCAAACCACAGGTGGTGGTCAGGATTAGAGATCTGGCTGAAATGGAAATTGAAGCAGGAGGCATGTATATCCTTCCCGAGGGAGGAAGCTATGAAGAGAAGAGCTATAGGCAGAGGCTGTGGAATGCCGGGCAGTGGGGAAACACTCCGTGGAGACACGGAGCGGGCACGGCATCCACACACGGGCTAAGCTTCCCCTCTACACACCCTGGAAGAGACCAGGGCAGATCTGATTACAGAGCCTTTTTCTCCATCTGAGAAAAGTGCAGGTTGTGTTTTTAAGAGCATAGTTAAAAATGACTGTGGCTGGTTAATTGCGTTATAAAGCTCCTACCAGCGGAGCCTATAGGATGCTTTCTAACATCTCACTTGGATAGCAAGCTCTGCAGTGTTCCTCAGTCATACACTCCCTTTTCCAGGAATCTCCTGGAACTTTGGAATCAGGTGATGATGAGGGACAGTGGACATCCATCATGACTATAAAGAGACTCATTCTAACCTGGTGACAGTGGGTCCACCGCTCACATAGAGAGAATATGTTCTATGTTTAAAATCTAAATAAAAGGAAAGTGTTTTTATCTAGTTCAAATATTGATTTATTTTTTCTTTTTATTTATTTATTTTTTTGTCAAAGCTAGCAAACATATGCGCTTTGATGCCAATATATTTGCTAGGCATTACTTATCTATAAAATTGAAAATTCAATCACAAGTTTAAAACAGGCTTTAAAAGGGATTGGACAAAGTTGAAGAACTCAAAAGAAATGAAATTTTATCAACTGTCCTCAGAAAACACTTCCCTTCTAGGACATAAGTTGCCTCTGTTCTTACAAATGAGGCTTCGCAGAGCAGATATCACTCATTGATTTTAAAGCATCGAGACTGTCTGTCTCTACATGCTATTATGTCTTAGCGTCTACTCAACTTTCAGAGAGCAGCAAGAACATTTTATGTATTCACGTAGGGATCAATTAAACATGCATTTGAGGAAATATATGTAATTTGTGTTTGAAATGAATAAAAATAGTGACTTTACCCCACTGTCTTCCTTATTTCCTGAGAAAAATAAGGCACTCAGAAAAAAATTGCTGTGGTTGCTTCTTGCTTAGGATCTGTAATCATTGCAGATTCAATGATTTTTTTTTAATTCCATAATTCCATGAGAGTAAGAAACTTGCATACCTGTTGAGTGCATCTATTCTCAATGCCTACAACAGTGACTAGCACAGAGTAAAGGCTCGATAAATATTTTTGAAACAATAAATTAACAAATTAATGAAAAAAAATATCATGATCTGCCGATCAATTTTAAGCTTTCTATCTCAGCACATATCAACATTCAGTATTTCCTATGATGGTCAAAGCTTTTCTTAACCGTTAATCATTTGACTGGGCAACAAGAGATATTATTTAAGGCCAAAAACGCTTTTTCCAAATACAGTTAACGGGTGCCCATGGGGACTGGTAGATGCTGGATAAATGTAAGTAGACTCTTCACTAACTCAAACTCAAACAACCAGCACGCTCAGGCAACTGACAATTTTTATCTCTCATCTGGTTGCTTGAGTTTCGGTATACAGAGAGTCTACTGTAGCAGAACCCATGAATGAATGAATGAGTAGACTCTTACTAGTATCTTTTTTTTCATACATTAAGCAAATTCACATGAAAGAAAATTTGAGTTGCCAATTGTGTCTTTGAACCGTATTTCACAAGGTGTTTGGAATCAGAGGTTGGCAGTCTGGTTTTAACCACACTCTGGATTGAACCCCCTGAGCCTCTGACCTTCTATAAAGGGAAGGCGAGGTGAGCCCTGTTTCTACCCAGGGAAATCCAACGCTTTCTCCTAGAACACAAGAGTTCTATCACAGCCATCAGAGCTCTCAAACTTCACCCGAGGGCACTTCGAATACCTGATCTGTCACCAAGACCAGAAGAGCCATGAAGGTAGAGCCGTATGGCCTCCCATAGTGAAAATGGACTCCCAGGCACCAACAGAACTCTCTAAAAGCACCCCTGTAAACAGCTGTCCACCCTGTGCCCGTCACACTTTCCCTCACCTCACCCCTCGGTAGCAGTAGAGAAGAACAGCAGGTTTTCTCACAGATCTCATTTCTGCACGTGAACCTAGATTTGGTATCGCTCAGTGGAGCCAAGGAATATGATGCGGGGAAAGATGTAAACTAAGAAAGGGTTCCAGAGACGTCTGACATTCTTAGATGCCTTGCTGAATTTCGCGTGGCTAGTCTTACTTACTGATGAGTGGAACTAGCTTTCTTAGAATCCGGGGTGAGGTGGGGGTGCTGTGGGGGTCAGTGTGGTTGTCCGTGTAAAACTGGATTAGAGCCACTTTCTTGCCTGGGCTCAAACCTTTGGTGCAAGAAGTGTCTGCCACATAGGTGGCTTGGGCTGGGGGACTAAACATCTATGGGCTTGAGCTGCATCATTTATAAAGACAAACTGACCCACTAAGTCTAAGGCTGTGGAACGTGCTGAAGTTGTTCTGAGTGTGTTCACAGTGACTGCTGTGTTGGGAGCATCAGCAAGTTCCTGACCTAAATCATAAACCAGCCATGTAAGTTTGCTCTTCCCACAAAGGAAAACAAAACAAGAACAAACAAACAAAAATCTAATAAGATATTAAATAACTACGAGACATATTCATGTCTTTGAGGCAAGCTTGGACCTTCCTAATCTTTTAAGATTGAGCCAAGGCCATTCTGAGATGTCCACAGGTATGTTGCCTCACAAACACAATTCAAATGAACCTAACCTAGAATTTACCTGGAGGTACATTTAATTCCACATTGCCTTCCTGGCTGCTCTTTTTTTAAAGCCTTGTGACTGTGAATGTGACATGGCTACCATCCAGTAGTTTGCTTCTGTGTCCTGGAGGCATGAGTAATATAAAAACTCACTGGAGATTTATAATTTCATTCAGACAGGTTTGGTTAATATTCCTTGCAGACTACACCCATTTATTACTATGTCACAAGGTCTCTTTAAGCAATCATTTTCCTCTTCAATTTAATGTGACAAGACCTGCGGTTTCAAAGCCCCATAGTCTCCCTTAATCTGATTATATCACACCTGTATCATGAGCAAAGATTAATTATACAATTAGTTGCCGTCCTGCTGCATTTGAGAAACTGGCTGTATTATATTACATTACCCTAAAAAAAAAAAAAAAAAAAAGTCTCTTAGAATCATCATGACATTCTCCTGTTTTAGAATGGAACACTTTGTTTGGATGATTCTTTTTTTTAAGAAAAGTTTCCTTTAATTTATAGGTGATTTTCCTGTCAATTGCATGCAGGCTATGTAAGCATTGCTTTCCTCAGGCAGCTATGATGTTATGACTGGAGCCGTAGAACAAGCAGCCCCGGAGAGGCAGTCACCTTTCAGATTATAACTCACACATGTATGAGGGACAAGGAGTGTCTCCTTTGTTCACAAGAAGCCTCTATTCCCTCTTCCTAGAATACAAGTGTTCTGTCGTTTTCCCAAGACTACAGTCTACCTGGAGGGTTGGTGGTTAAGAATGCACTCTGAGGGAAGCTGGGATGGCTCAGCGGGTTAAGCGCTCACTTTGAAGCCCCGAGGACCGAGGATCGAATCCCGGCCCCGGCCCATGCGGCCCCATGTGCTGAACTGGGGTGTAGCCCCCAGTTCAGTTCTTGCCAGGGCCTATGTGGGAGGCTCCTGGCCCCGTTCCTGCCCTGCGCAGCCCTGTGCCCACCTGTGGAGTGAAACTATATGGAAAACTAATGCTGTCAACTGTGGAGACTGCTCTGGGCCCTCCCCCTTCTCTCTGCTTCTCTCTCTACCTGTCTCTCTGACTGTCAAAAACCAATAAAAATAAATCTTTAAAAAGAATGCACTTTGAGAAAGATAGTGGCATAAAACAACAACTTCCATCCTTCGATCAGTATGATTTAAAAGTGTCTTATGACACATCTGAAGAGGCAGCCCACTACACGCTTCATGTATGCGATAGCAACTTAAAACTCTGTGGAACAAATGTTATTTTTTAATGACTAGACTGATTTTGTTTTGAAATGGTGACCCCCCCCCCTTCAATTTTGTGAATGCACGCCTTCCATTTTATTTAATTTGATATGAGAACTAAAGAAGAAAATATTTGGAGTTCAGGAAGCTAGGGGCTTTTAGCAAATGTTCTTTTTTTGTTGTTTTAATTTACAGGAAAAATAAAGAAGGAGACACATGGGCATGTAGGTGGAAAGTGTTGTTTCATTAAGATGTAATCCCATCTGTAAGCACAGGCATTCTCTCTAAGGTGACACGGGGGCATGGAAGGGAATGGGAAGTGCTCCCAGGGTCCCTTTGTCCCGTTGCTTACACATACAAAACGTGAGGGGACCATATCACCCTGTGCCTGGCCAAGTAACTGCTTGGTATGTTTTAGTTCCCTGGTCCACCTCCAGATTGTTCTTAATGTGTATCCCAAAGCTCAGAGAAATTATTTCTGAGACAGCCAATGTTTGGACTTTTTCACATGGGAGCACTCGGCCTGGTTCCAGCCAGATGGGTAGAGACACCCATCCGCCCCCAACTCCCATGTGTCCCCTGGAAGGAGGCCAGGTCCTGCTGATGCTGGGGAAGAAGTGTCCCCAACCTGAAGAGCAGTTAGAGCAGTGGGATGCAAGCCCAAGAAATAAGGAGATGGATATGTGATTCATCTGTTTTCTAGTTCACTGTTGCTACCTAAGCCTTTTATTCATATGAGGCATGTTGTGCCCCAAGAAGAATGCATCATACATTTTTGGGAAAAGGTGGTAAATGTAAACTATCAATAAAAGGTTCTCTGCTTCTTGGCTAATAATAAGGCATTTATGTATTACTCGAAGAGGCTTATCTAGAGTAAATTGTGGATAGTACATGAACTATTGTAAAGAGACAACCTTTGGTAGAGCACAGCCGATACTGATGACGAAGTAAATCATGTGCTGGAATTATATGAGCAAGTGGAACATATATAGTTTTTCCACTTGCTCATACAATTATTAGCAAAGTATAATTTTGTATTTTCGATGTGTTTTAAAGACTACTTTAAAAGGGAATCCTCTTCGAAGAGTGAATGTTAGGATAGTACAATTCGCTGCTGCAGTTGTGTAGCTGCATACCTAGGATGTCATGTGAGATTTCCAGTTCTGTTTGTCATAAACTCATGTCACTCCCCTCCCTGCTCATGCGTACGCGGAGGAAGGACAGGATCGAGCAGGGCGAGGACCCTTTCAGGAAACCCAATAAATCACCTTCTCTTGAACCCAATGAACAGATACCACTGTTGCCACATTCCTGGCATTCAAGTGCATGTGATGGGCCTGCAGCTGTCTGCTCTTCCATGCTGCATGGTCTTCCAGACAGCTGCCCTCTTCACCTTCACGACCAGTTCACACTGGTCTGAGAGCACAGTGCTTCAACTGTGACTGCGCAGTTGACATGCGCGAGTGTTCCACCCGAAGAGACCCCAAATGTGCTCAAGATGAGAGCTTTGTTTACAGGGACTCGCAGTGCAAGTGGCACTTTAGCAGTGGCTCTCAGCCTGTGTGTTCTCCAACCTCACAGCTCCCTTGGAAGCAGTGCAGCTCTGGGTCTTGCGTGAATGAACACTGGTTTGTGAGACAGGGATCTTGGGGTCTTTCTAGCCGGGTAAGATCTGCCAGCCAGTCCACACTGTGAACAGAAGGTTGGTATGTGATGGCCAAGACCCTGCTACTGTCACCTGCGAGAGCATGATCACCCACACCTCTCCACTTACGTCTGCTAATATCCTCACTCACAGTTAATGGAGACCTCGGTCTTCCTATGATTGCCTTTGACGGTCCTTATTCTCCCAAATTGCTTCAGCGAGCTTGTAACGCATCTGTTTCCCTTTCCTGACAGCACGTCATGTCAGATACTATCAGGAACCATCACCAATCAGGCTCAGAAATGCTCTGAATAATAATAATAATAATAATAATAATATAATAGTGCATTTAGCCTTTCATTCTGTGTCATCCATCTCAAAGCAGATGGCAGCTCCTGAAGATTTTACTCTCCAGGAGAACAGTGACAGAATTAAGCAGCATACTAAAAACTAGAAACGGGGAGGCCAGGAGAGCTCAGAGCTTCAGCCCTTGCCTTGCAATCGCAAGGCCCAGCGTTCATTCCCCACCCTGGCTCGTGCAACCCCACATGCTGAACTATGGTGAGAAACTGTGAGACCAAATGGAGGCAAAGGTTCACATCTCCCATGTGGGAGGCCCCCGGTTCAGTTCCCACTCCACGCAGCCCCACACCCACCTGTGTGGAATGAAACCATATCACAACTAATGATGCACAACTGTGGAGACTGCTCTGGGTCCTCCTCCCTTCTCTCTGTCTCTCTCTCCCTCATTTTCACTCAAGCAATAAAAATAAATAAATAAATAAATAGATAGATAGATAATAAAAATTAGAAATGGACGATCTTTACGTAAAGCACATGGACTAAGATACGGTAGAATCTTAAACTTTAGTGAAGATGTTCACCTTTATAAAGTCTGTTTAAAAGTGACAATCGTATGAGTGCCTTCTTGAAGGGGACAAAAGGGGGCAGAGATGAGATTACCGAAGTTCTTAGAGCTAAAATAAGTGACAGGGAGCTTATTGAAGATGTTAGAGCATCAGTGAGCTTTAAAGAGAATGTCGGTGAGCTCCGCCAGTTTTGACAGCTTTCCTTCCACAAGAGGGTGATTAGATGGATTCTCAGAACATAAATATTTCTAGTTGACTATGAAATTGAGGTGCACGTCAAAAGCACTGAGCTTTTCTTAGCTTCTGAGATTATATCTATATCTACACATACTCATCGGGATATATTCACTAGACACTCAAAAAATAAAAATAAAACCATAAAATACACATAGTTATGTCCTAGTGGTTTCAAGTTTAAAATTTAAGAATACAATTCAATCAATGTTTTCAGTGTAAAATCATAAGCAATTGTTCTAACCTCATTCAGGTTACAACTGCATTCTAGAAGAGCATAGTTCAGTTAAAAAAGGATTTTGATGTTCTGTGATATGTTCTTAGTAAGCAAGGAAAGCAAAATAGGTCATCTTAAATTTGTATTTAAATAGATGTACATAATTTTGTATATAGAGGAGAATTGTAGTACTACTTAAGACAAACTTATTTAAATAAAGCATTTTCAAGAGAACATTTAATATACTAATTACAAAGCATTTGTATCTATCAATTGAGGGAAAATCTCAAGGTTTCTACTAAGAAACAATTATTGTTCAAAGTACAGAAAAGCAACACTTGCCTCTCCAAGTCGCTAGCATTTCAGGATATTTTCTGTTTGTTTATCCCTTTTTTTTTGTAAATCAACTTATTTTGAGGAGATTCTAAAGGTTTCTGACAGTGTGTAGCTCATTTCTTGGTAATTACTATTTATAAAGTTTTTTTCTAAAATTACCAATATATGGCATTTCTTAATATTTGTGGCTGATGCATAAATACACTTAAATACATCTTTGCATTACTTTGTGGCAAGCTTCTGAGATGGTGACGAGATGATGTAGATTGCATCGGGCCAGGGTTCTAGGTGCTGGGAACAGGATGTCTGTTCATGTGTATCACCTGCAAATCAAGTCAACCTGGCACCCCACTTATAACAAGACATTAAAGCTGAGAGAAAGAGTAGGCAGTTCCCAGCTGACAACAGTAAGTGGTGTGTCTTCCATTGTGACTTTGCTCTGGAGAAAATCCCAAGAAGAGACGTTAAGGGGTGACTCAAGACCACACCCTGTGAAATGAGTATAAAGAAAGGCCCATGTTAGATAAAAAAAAAAAATGATGGGACTCTAGAACTCTTTTTAAGTAGACCATTAGATTAAACCTGCTCTATGATTTTTACACTCGAAGAAACATTCCAAAGGAGACATGCATTTTTTGGCATTATATAAAGTGAAATCTTTGCATACCCTAAAGGTCTTTGGTTATTTTAACAACAAATGTATTTAATTTAATCTAGCAATCTAGAAAAAAACCGTGATGGCTCTGCAGGTTAAGTGCTCACTTTGCATCCCCAGGGACCGAGGATCAAATTTCATCCCTGGCCCATACGGACCCATATGCTGAACTGGGGCGTGCTTCCCACCTGTGTGGAACAAAACCACATTGAAAATTGATGACGTACAACTGTGGAGACGGCTCTGGGCCCTCCCCCTTCTCTCTGTCTCTCTCTGTCTCTGTCAAAAACAATAATAAGTAAACAAATAAATAGTAAAAATCTGCCAATCTAGTAAATA
Source organism: Craseonycteris thonglongyai (assembly GCA_004027555.1). Lineage (NCBI taxonomy): Eukaryota > Metazoa > Chordata > Mammalia > Chiroptera > Craseonycteridae > Craseonycteris > Craseonycteris thonglongyai. The sequence goes on from PVKE010000460.1 coordinate 56,920, forward strand.
CTGCTGAGCCTCAGTTTCAACTACAACATAAGAATCACACTGAGCTTTCGGGGTTGATGACAGAATTTATAAAACTCATGTATCAAATTGATATGGACCCTATACTGGCATTTGCTGTGCTATTTGCCAGATATCTGATGATAGGTAAATTATATTAGCCCTATGCTCAGGGAACTAAATGTTATAATGAATTAAGAAAGGATTGGTCTAAAACAAACAAGCAAATAAATATGTAACAGGAAATCTGATTACTGAAATAGAGAAAAATGAAAAGATGCCATGATAGAGAGACATACCATTCAACTACTCTGAATCCATAACATTTGAACTGAGGTCTGAGGGATAAAAGCATGAAAATGATAAAAATGAAAGGACGAAATAAAACCAGGCAAACACGAGCATTACCCAGATATAAGCCCCACAGTGGGCAGGACCACAGGCTGCTAGATGTGACTCAGGGCAGAAGAGATGACGCAGAGGGAGGCCTGTTCATGAGGCTTCCAGACCATGGCCAAGTTTCTGGTCATGGAGCCCTGTGGACTAGAAAGCATTGAAGAGAAGTGGAGTGGAGAAACCTGACCCGGATTGGGATTCTGAAAGACAACTCTCACTATGCTGAGAGGGAATGGATTGGCCCAAAGTAGATAGGCAGTGACCCCTTACATGTGCTCCTAGAAGTCCGGTGAGATGCTATGGGAGCTTGAACTACGGCTGGAGAAAGGAGTTCCTGAGAAGTGAAAAGATCTGAGGGACATTTAAGATGTGAAGGACTGGGTTGCATTGAGATAAAGAGGACAATACTGAGGATGACTCCAAGTTGTCAGTTCTGGGCAAGAAGGTGGGAGGAGTGTCATTGAAAGAGGCAGGGGATGCAGGGAGACTCGTTGTCGGATCTGTCTGTGGAAGGACAGCATGCACTCCAGGGTGGAGAATTTGGACCTAAGAAGTCCTTGGATGTCAAGTGAAGATGCTACTAGGCAGTAAGTGTGAAAACATGGAGCTCAGACTCCAGAGCTGAGCTGGGGCTCTAATTTTGAAGTCACCATGATACCTTGGAATCCAAACACCCCAAAACTCTTGAGCAACTTGGAATCTGAATGAAAAAAATCTAGCAAATTTTGCCTCGGAATCCGAACACTGCTTTGGAATCCGAACACCAACACGTTGTTCCTGTGGGACGTATCAACTGCACGGCCTATAGCTTTATCCGAACGCCCACTCGTCTTCGAACTCGAACGTTTTGGAACTTGAATGGGGTTCTGAGACAGATTAAGTTCAAATTCCAAGGCATCACTGTATTCATGTATGATGATAATGAAGACATAGCTGAGGTCAAGTTGCCCGTGGAGAAAATGCAGAGTGAAGAGAGAAGATCAAGGACTGAGCCCCAACTTTTCAGGCCTGGGGCTAGAAGATGGCATGGTGCCCTGAAGCCAACGGAAGAGAAGCTCAAGAAGGGGAGTCAAGTGCATCAGCCCTTCTGGGGGTGGGGGGGAGAGTGCAAAATGAAGGGCTTAAAAATAATTTTTGAATTTATCAGCACAGAAGTTGTTTTAAAGTGTGATGATGTAAAAAAAAAATAAAAAGTTACATGGCATTTCATGTAAGAGCACTCTCTAATGAGTGAAGAACTTGAAGATTCAGAATCTGAAAAGGATGATTACTCTGCAAAATTATATACTTGTAATAAAAATCTACAGAACTATAATGGAAAAGAACAGAAAAGTATCCTGGAAATTTAGAGACTCTCTATTAATAGGGAAGAAGTTCCAGAAAAGATTAGAATGATCATCACTTTGAAAAACATACAGCAGTAGGTTTTTTAATGGGCTTCAAAATGCTTCACATTTAACATCATGTTAGAACCATTGCCTTGTTCTCACTCATTAAATGTCTAGATATTAGTAGTTTAAAATACAGTATCTCACTTAAAGTTATTAATATTACATTTAGTAACTAGGATGTTATGGTTTCCTGTGGTCCAGTACAGTGAATGACCTTGTTCTTAAAGTTTAGGGCAAGACATTGGCTAGACTATAACCCATGTGAGATGTCTATAAAACTATGCTCAGTAGACTTCCCATCTTCAAATCATTTCTAGTGTCTGATCTCCTGATCTACAAACTCGAGACCCATGGGAGCTGGTGGTATAATCCAAACCCTGAGACTTGAGAACCAGGGTGTCAGCAGTGTTAAGTCCTAGTCTAAAGGACAAAAGAGGCATTCCCAATTCCAGCAATCAGGCAGAGAGTGCGAATTCACCCTTCTGCCTATTTCTGCTATTCAGTCCCCCAAGAGATGGATAAAGCCCATCCAACTTGGGAAGGAAGATCTTCTTTACTCAGCCCATTGGATCAAATGATAATCTCATCTGAAAGCAAACACACCCAGAAATACCCTTAAGCTAAATACCTGGGCACCCCACGGTTCAGTCAAGTTGGCCCATAAACTTATCCATCACATCCTCACAACCTAGATATCAAAGTATTCAAAGAGAAGATCAAATAAAGCCAGATGATAGGACAATTCCGTGGAAAGGCAGCAGATGGTTTTAGAAGCTCACTGAAGGAGAAAAAGCTACCTTCTCCTCCTGAACTAAATCACTCAAAATGTGCCAAGCTCATGGAAATCCTATGTCCCTTATGTGATTCTGATCTATGGCATTTAATGCCACACAAGATGCTGAGCAATTAATCCCAGAATATCTGGTATAATGAAACACCTTTTTGGAGGGTACAAATAAGGATCGCTAAATGACACCAAAACAAAATACTCAAAGAATAAAAGAAGCTGGACGAGATGAGATTAACCACGCCTACAACTCCTTTACCAACTCTTGTAGAAGAAGAGATCAAAGTTAGCATCAAATACTTGCGATAGACCATTGCAATCATATTTATATAAAAGCATGGTTGAATGAAATGTTAGGTAACATTATTCTACAGGGTGAGCTCAGGAAATTTCAATGGTTCTTCTTTCAATATCATTTTTAATACCTCAAATTTAAAACCTTGACTTTTGTATTGTGCTGGATCAGGTAGAATTCAACTTGAAAACTCCGGTAAAATGCTGGTGTTCAGGGCAAGCAAACTGACTACAAAAGTGGTACCCTTAGATTGTATCTATTGTCACATGCATTTGTTACCCTCTGACAATATCAAGTATTTGATGTGCAGTTAATGTAACAACCTGATGCTTTTGACCTTGGACCCCCGTGGATCCAGAGACACCCAGCTGCTTCAGAGAGTCCCCAGCTCTTTGTAATTGGATGGAGCATTTTCCGGGGTTTGCATTTAACACCAGAGTCTGCAAGGAGTCTTACCCCAGAGAGGTTTAAGAGCCATTATGGTAAATAATTAAATAAATAAATAGAGACTTAAGAGCTTTAACAGTGTAGAAAAGGGGTTTTCTTTTCATCAGCAGCAATTCTCAAGTACCCTTCCCATCCCCTCACCCCCGTGCACCACAGGGCCACCAAGGACCCAGAGAGGTGAAGCTACAACCAACCTGCACAGAGCTGCTAGCAGAGAACCATGGTTTGAAAGCATTTGAGACTATAACCCCCAGTGAGAAGCACCTTCTAATGCTGCAGGGGTCCCGCTATACAGCTAAACTGTAATTTCACTGATTAAAATTCAACTTGACTCTGCAATGCTGCTCCGCCTTATTTGCTTTTTAAAGACTCTGATTCTACAACATACCTTTTGGCTCCTCACTGTTTTGGAGCTCGGGCCTGACAGTTTGATACATATTGTCTCAGGGGACCTCGCAGCCTCAGGCCTCTCCTTTGGAACCCACCTGAATGGCTGTGTGAACCTTAAGATGCAAGTCAAACCCTGGAAGCAGTAGGTTGACACTGCCACCACATGGGACACCCCACCTAACATGTCACTGTGCCCAATCCCATCACAACAAAGCAAGAAGCGAGAGAGCAGGAGACATGAGGGTTGTGTCTCCCACTAAACAGCTCGGTGTGATCTTGGCTCACACAGGTCACCTCTGAATTTCGTTTTCTTTTCTTTTTGTTAAGATATATTTTATTGTTTTTTTATTGTTTGAGGGAAGGAAAAAGAAAGACACACAGAGAGAAGCAGGGAGGGCCCAGAGCCGTCTCCATAGTTGTACATCATTAGTTGTGACATGGTTTCACTCCACACAGGTGGACGTGAGGCAGCACTGGGTGGAACTGAACTGGGGGCCTCCCACATGGGGATTGAGAACCTTCACCACGTAGCCATCCCAGTGATCACCAGCTGTGTCACAGTTCAGTATATGGTTTGTGATGGGAGAGGGCTGGGATTCGATTCCCAGACCTCACGGTCACAAGGCAAGCACTCAACCTGCTGAGCAATTCTGGCATCCCTGATTTCTTTAGTGTCCTACTTTACAGGGTTCCTCAGTTTCCTTCATCCACAGGGCAAGTCACTGCCTGGGTGACAAAGGTGTTTTGTTGTGAAATACATGTATCCATATCTAGTCACCTGGGGGTGGTCTTTGAAGGCCTGGGTCTTCAAGGTAGTTTAGTTTCCTGGGAACATATGCATATTATGTCTCTCCAGGAGACTTTCCTATGGACAAAGAAGGCTATTTATTGGAGGTTTAGAGAAGGGGAGTGTCATTTTACTGAAGCTAAGTTGCTGTCGATCACAAGATGCATCCCAATTTCACACATGTCACATTGTAACAGCATGTGCATATTTGAATTGATGGGGAAATTGAGACACAAGAAACTCATTCAGCCAAGAGATCCATTAAAAAATGAATGAACAAAATGCCTTGTGGCTGAAGTTCCTTTGATGTATATACTGCACCACCTGAAAACCTACATACCAATAATCAGTCCAAGAAATTACGTGACAGCTGGGGAATGGAATAGTAGTAGCCACTATAGTATGAATTAGGTCTATACAGTGCTGTGTCTACATTGCAGGACCACCCCTAGGATGTCTGATTCTGGAGGTTTGGGGAGGCCCGGGAATCTGCTTTTCTGACAAGTTTTCTTGCTGAAATTGCTTGTTCTGAGAACCTTACCTTGGGACCCACTGTCTGGGGCATTTTTGCCCTTTGCAGGGGTTACTCTGGCCCCATGTCATCTCCAGGGAGTGGCTCTGCAGCCTTGTGAGTGACTGTGGTTCTGGGCTTGTAAGAAAGAATGCATTCTGATGAACCTCATGCTAGCAGGTTACTGGATGCCAGTCAGGCATGCTACTGTGGTTTAGAATAGGAAATACGCGTTTGGTCTTCATACCTGGTTCTGGCTTACAGCTCCTAAAACCCTTGGAATGTTTCACATGAAGAGAATGATAAAGGTGTCTTTGTTATGGGAATGAGGTGCCTTTGGGAAGCACCTATGGATGGTGGCTGGTTGACAGTGGAGTCAACCCTGTGATCAGAGAATTGGGATTTTCTGTCTCACCCCCTTATCTCCAGAGAGATGAAGAGAGGCCAGACATTAAATCAATCTCCAATGACCAATGATTTAATTACGTCTGTGTAATGAAACCTCCATAAAAACCCAATAAGAGAGGGTTCTGAGAGCTTCAGGTTTGGTGAACACGTGGAGATTTGGGGGGTGAGGGGTGGGGGAGAGGTGCCCCCAGAGAAATGGAAGCTTCCCAACCTTCCCCATACCTTGCCCTATGAATCTCTTCTTTCTGATTGTTCCTGAGTTAGATCCTTTCATAGTAACCCTGTGATCCAATAAGTACAGTGTTTCATTGAGTTTTGTGAGCCGCTGTAGCAAATTAATCTAACCGGAGGAGAGGAATTATTGGAACTTCTGATCTATAGTCAGTGGGGAGGGACTCTCTCTCCCACATGGAAATTGGATGACAGAACCCCTTTTTCCAGGGGAACTCATCTCTCTAAAACAGAGGCCTGCAACCTGCATCTCATGAGTCAAGCACTATCTGCCTTGTTTCTGTAAGTAAATCAATAAAGTTTAATTGGAATGCAGCCATACGTGTTCATGTTTGTGTTGTCCAAATGGCTAAGACAGGACAGCCCAGAAACTTAAAATACAGGGTTTGGCAGACGTAATGCCCTCTTTAAAGTCATTATGTTATTGTTATATTACAGATTTCATGAATATGATTTTGTAATAAGAGATTTGATATAGATTTCTAACTCATAAAAAGGAAGCGTTACTTCTGCGGGACCTGTATTTACTATCAGTTCCTCAAGGAAAATGTTTGCGCCTGCCCTGTGCAGCTGAGTGCCTGAAATAGGTTGTGTCTTCTATCGACACCGGATTAGTTGACCCCTTCGCCCATGTTTGTTGGTGTTTCTGATTATCACCATCATCGTGCCAATGCTTTTCCCGGGACCTGTTTTCCTCAGGAGTTGAGTCTGGTGATGTTTAGATAATATAGGTTGTTGTTGCTTGTTGGAGTTAGAGATTTAAAGGTGGCTATTTTGAAAAACTGATTGTAACTATTTAAAAAACGTATTTAGACAAGAAGAAAATTAGATACTCATTTTTTTTTTTTTTTTTAGTACGATTATAGCTTTTCTTGCTCACAGACCGATTCACTGTACACTTTATCATCAGAGTATACGGAGATATCTCTAGCTCCCGTGACATGTAGCAGACATTAGCCTTATTATAAACCCAGGAGGCCTTAGGATTTAGTACTACAGATCAGACAATGCTGGTGACAGGCATACACATAAAAGCCTCCTGATGGGTCTTTGGACAAGATTTCAAACCAAGCTGAGATGTACTGTTTTTTCCATATATAAGACACCTCCATGTATAAGACAACCCTACTTTCTTCACCCAACATTAAGAAATCAATACATGGGTTACTCTTGTGTAAAAGACGACCCCCAAGTTTTGTTGTAACAATTTTAGACAAAAATATCGGTTTACACATGGCAAAATATGGTACTTCCATCCGCATGGCCAGTTCCCAGATAAGCTGGGTTATTTCAGCACTCCAGGAAACAAAGAGTTCCTTTCTTTGAGGACTCTTGGGAACATTTAGCTCAGCATGCATGGTGACTTTGAAAGAGCGACTACGGTACACTGAGCTCTGCTTCCTCTTGCCTTCGTCTTCCACGTCTTCCTCACGGATAATCCTGCCAGTAGACTTACATGCGTCACATCTAGTCCAAGGCCGGGCTATGGGAGAGAAGCGCGGGGGAAGCGCTCCAAGCCTGACGCCAGGTGCTTTTCATGCTTTTGTTCCCTGTTCTGTTTGGTTTCTGCTGACGTTGCCTTCCCGGCACTTGGTACAGGTCAACGTATCGTAAGGATAAGGTACTACAAACCTGTCATGCCTCTATCTGTCTCATCGTGAGGTGTATGTTATTTTCTATTATCCCTCTGATGCTATCTACTCAGTAAGTCTCAGGATTTGTCTGAGAATAGACAGTGGAGAGCAACTACAATAGATAATTGAATGCAGGCATGTGGGCCATGATGCCCTGCTATTTCCAGCATCCTGTTCCTGGGGGAGACCAGTGGAAAAAGGGGTGTCTAAGGACCAATAAATACCCTGGTGGCAGGCGGGGCTGGAATTAGGCCAGTTCACACCTGCGTGTCCATTCTGGTGTCTTCCACACAGTCTTTGTTGATGATTCACTCCTTCTGCCTTCATGGATGATACGTAGTTTTGGTATTATTCTAGGACACATGTTCTAACTTTTAAATGGGTACATGATGTGAAGTACGTGAGAATTATGAATGTACTCATTTTCTGATGGGTGTTTATTCAGATTGAGGGGAATAGGACATTGTCATTATAATGATGTGCTGTGGGTAAGAGGAGCGTCATGGAGTTTGATGGAGCAAATTGTCCATTGTGCTGGTACTTTTATCCATTCTGAAAAAATTAATTTCCTATCATTGTGTAAATGTACATCAAAGTATGTGTCCTCCACAAAACTAACCCCCCCATTCATAGTCTACGTTCTTTGCCTGCTATAAAATAACAGATGTGCATTTTCTTTTTTCCCTAATGCAAGCTGACTAGAGAACAAACTCTCAGATAGAAACAGACTGCGCTGAAGTTCACAGGAAAACACCATCATTGCAGGTGTAGATTAGCTTGTACATGTTTGTATTGGTTAGAGTTATTTTTGGCAGACAGCTTTATATCACAAATGCCAAATAACTGCTGCAGATTATGTTACCGATCATTATTGGTATTTTATATAAATAGATGCTCATCAAAAATCACGGTATCCTACATATAAAAATAGATATACTTAAAACCTCAGAAACCTGGGTAGCAGAGAATGTTGGATGGAAAAGGCCTCTTTAATTCTCAGTGTTGTCTGCAGTGTTCATTTACCTTGAGGGATGGTTTTGCGCTGAGTAGAATAATGGTATCAAGTTCTAATTAATTAATTAATTTTGGTGCTTTTACTTGTCTGAGTTTTTTGTGTTCTAATGGTAAAATATATATTGTCGGAGTCTGAGCCAAAGAATCTTGATTGAATCTTACTTTAAGTATTTGTTTTGTATCTTCATGGAACGTACAGTTTTAACTAGTGGTATTTTAAAATGCTTTTGTGCAGATGTTGAATTGTCCATTATATGATGTTAAATGGGTAAATATTAGTAATAAAATGTTTTCTTCTGCATAGTCTTTAATTTGAAGTGTGTTATTTGAAATTTATTCCAAATGTATTCTGATAGTGATTATTAAGTACAGTGACTGTCCATTAAAAAGTGCTTTTCTGTGCTAAAAATTCAATTTTGCTCCAAGTCAGACCATGCCTTTTAGCCTGTCCAGTGATATTTGCTGTAAATCTCTCTTTAAAGACTGCAACTACCACCTCCATACTCCATGGGTTATGATTACAAACAAAATACTTTTTTAATTTTTGGAATTGGCCTTTAGCTAGGTTGAATTTAGGCTTTTAATTAGGGTGTCAGAATTATCCATCACAGCTCCTACCACTAAATAATGTATGTTTGTATGTTGATTAATATTGTAGCTGTTACCACATCAATGCTTTAAAATTAGTGGGTTAATGAAAATAGAGACAGTTTCTTAAAGGGTTTTAAACAGCAGAACCTTATATTTCAGAATTCCTAATTTGCAACTGTCAGTATCTACAAAGTTTGTCTTATTGTCCTGTTATAATTATTTTTTTCTTAAGAATTACTAATAATTCATTCTTTAACCTTCATGTAAGTGGTTTGGATTAATTTTCTGCCTATGTATACAAAGTTTGGGACTCTGGTTTCTTTCATATCCATTCCATAGCTAATCCATGCTTGTCATATCAATTACCTTCCAGATGTCCCTATCACAAGAGCCAAATAATTCTACTGAACGTGTTTTTGAGGTTTGGATTATACACTTGGTGTTAAGTCTCATGGGTTCTGCACTGGTTTCCTGAAATGACATCTGTTTTGAGCGGTCAGCCAAAAAAAAAAAAAAAAAAATCAAATTAAAAAAAATTTCGAATATAACCTGTGAAGATATATCCAGGTACACTTGTGGATAAAAAGTGCCAACATTTTATTGTTCCTTCATGAGACAACAGAAAGATTCCTATCACCTCTAATGAACACATTCAACCAAAGTCAAACGCTTCAGCAAAAGTCGATTGCTTAGAAAGATCCTTACTGAAGTTACTCGGCTACTGGATGAAGAAGCCAATTGTAGACTCTACCAAATTGACTATTTTAGAAAGGGTTATTATCTTTATATTTTACTAGTCTGAATTTCTAACTTTGTGACCAAAATGCAACATCAGAAGCGTAAATAAGACAAGAAGCAATGGAAGACTCATTCTTGTGAAATACGAACTGAAGCCAGATTGAAACAACAATTACATAACACATGCCTTGAGAATAATGGGAAAGCTATTATGGTGAAACAAATGATCAATGCTTTAACTTTCAGACTGTTGGTAATCTGTAAAAGTACACTACAGATGGTGTTATTACCTCAACTTTACGAATATAAACATAGTTTGATTTATTTTTAGAGAGTAATTTGTTGTTATTATAATGCTAAAAATTAACCAGCATTAAAATACCCTCAAAATCTTGAGGCCCACCATTAATTCTAGGGTCAAAAGATACTTTTACTACTGTATACTACATATGAGAGCAATACACTTGACAGGTGCGAAGAAGGAACAAAAATGCCAACATTTGAAAGATACGTTTATGGCCGCCAAAACCTTTGCTTGGAAAAACCGAAATGTTCTGATTGCTTCTTCATCTGCAAAGAGCCACAGGCATGAAAAAGAGCAGTGGAAGTCTTCCCGGGTGCTGTGAACAGAAAGGGAGACATCTTGTTCTTGTTAGGGCATCGAAAATGCGTCCACCCTTTTTTTTTTTCTTTCTCTGCTTCGTCAACATCATTGGAGGCCTGTTCTCTGTTTTAATCATTTCCAGTCAGTCACTAACTCAACTGTCTTCCATACTCTGGCAAAGATCATGTATCTGGGTTTCCTTAGTGATATTCTAAACACAGTTTTTCTGTCCTCCCATACAGAGCACATAGTTGGGGTGGAATTCCTGTTGTGTGGGAGGCCCGCTAAGCCCCATTCACACACTCACACTCCCAGATGTGGCCCCAGGGGGTCTGTCCTATCTGGGTTTCAACAGCCAGACGTTTGTTGCAGGAGGCCACTCCCCAATATCTTGTCCACAACCACAGTGCACCCTTGTGCACTTAACTGTTCGCACAGCGTGTTTCAACCTTCTTTTTCTTTAAATTTTTCTCTGAGTAAGTTAAAGCTGTGGGGGGAAAAAAAGTTTGCCTCCAGGAGAAAAGAGCCATAGTGCCCACTGATTATTTTAATGCGTGACTGAGGGCCGGCCGGGGAGGGCGGATGGAAGAGAAAGGAGTGAAAACCAGTTTGCATCCCGGCTGGTCAGACCCTGTATTTCTGTATTAAAAAGTCAGGGGATGGGACTGGGAAAGTTGAGCAACAGCAAGAGGATTGCCGTTATGTTGTTATCATTCTGTTTTGCGCACCCCACCCCACCCCCACACACACACAGATTGATATTTTTTTAATCTATCAATGAAACAGAGTACTGACCCCTCGGAAAGGGTAGGCTTTCAAATGTGCACAGGAAATAAGACACAATACCATTTCCATTGCTTTCTAAGCGTGGTCACTGCGTGATGATGAGTTCAGAGGCACACCTGCAGCATCTGCTCTTGTCAACAGGACCTTGACTAAGGACAAAACACACGCAGTCACTTCCCACCAGGATGTAACAGTCTGGACCAACCTTAACAGTGGGCAGGACTTCTTTCCTCTCTTCCGTGACTTGGCAGTTGAGTGTCCAGGAGGGGGTTTAAAGAGGGCATCTGCTGTTAAATGCTTGAAGGTCCTTTAATGTGGTTGGGGGTAAGGGCCAGGGGAGGGGGACACCAGGGACAGGTGTGAAGCTGAGAAGCCCCCAATATTCTCGGTTGATTTCACCAGCTTCCTAGGGGGGAATATGGTGCTCAAGTAGACGAGTGCTTAGACATGAATGCTGTGCTACTCGTTGTACAACGAGGGAAAACATCACTCACAGAAAGTACAATTCTTTATCTTCTGGGTCCAGTCCCTAAGGACACACTAAGTGAGTGACATATATCAGGCCCTTCAGAGCTAAGGCCTGTCAGTCACAACAATCACATTCCCTACGTCCTAGAAAACACGTTTGCATGCGTGAGTTTTTTTTAATGCACCTTTGAGGTCAATAGTATTCATCCTCATTTTTCACATTAGAGGAATTGAGAACTATCGCCTGGCAGGAAAATAAAAAAGATACAAACCCAAATCTTAGTTCAAGTTTCATTGTCTTTCTGTGGTGCCAAAGCTATCCTGATGACACACACAGGTCTTAGAAACCTGCCAGAATCAGGCCAATGGGAAGGAGCCATGGTGGTAAGACACGCAACACACTGTGTATGTGCTAGCAGTATGCAATTTAAATGTCCCCTTTTTTTTTATTAGAAGAATAATGCCTGGTTGTGTGTGACCTTTGTCAAAAAATGTTTTCCCGGCCCTGGAGGTGGAATAATTAACTCAGAGATATATGTGTCGCTGGGAGCTAAAATGCTTCAAGGAGGTCCTAATGTGACGAATGCCCCATACGTCCATAAGCTACATTGTTCTTCTGTAATGTATTTCCTGGACATGGGCAGGCTTCATTTACATGGGTTGTCTTTCATTCCTGTGAGGCAACGAGCAAAGAAGAAAAACAAACCCAGGAAGAATATAACGGATCGAATGTTAAGTTAGCTGTCCACATCAGCACTTTCCCATACTGTCCCAGGAATGAAAACACATCCTGAAGAGGAATCCTCACCCAGTTGGGGAGGTTAGAGGTGATTCAGTCTCCACGAATGTGCTCTGGTCTTATTTTAAGAAGGTCCTCTGAGTCATGTGGAGTTGTGTCAAAATATGTGGGATGTTATTGTAAAAAGGCAGCTTGAAGGGAGGAAATTGAACCATCCTTTTTCAAAAATCTCTGCCCTTTCATGGAAGAAAAGGGCACGCCATTTCCCACACGTCTCACTTACTCTGTGTCATAGAGACTCTGATGTATTTTTACCACGGGTATATTCTTGCTGTGATTTGATGCCATCTTGCTTACTCGGAATAATTTAAGTTGGCAATTTGAGCAGTTCTCGCTTAATATGTGTTGTTAGGTGTGGTTACACTCGCAGCTTATAGTCAAATGCAAGTCACTATTGATCTATCACTATCTTGAGTGGTTAGGCATCTGGAGTGGTGTCTCTACAAATATATGTATTATATTTATCAATATGAAAAGGAACACTTTGAAGGGAACCTCCATTTTCTCAACTCATGACAACCTGAATACAGCCAATCTTGCCTGTCGGTCTGAGTTGTAACGGAATGGGTGTAAGTCCTTGGAGAAGGACTGGACAGGCCACACAGCACCGAGGTTGTGCTGGGCTGTCGCAGTGGTGGGTGGGTGGGTTCATGGCTCAGAATCAGATCTGCAGCCCGGGGAGGTGGACGGTATAACCCAGGAGGTCAGCAACCACACGTGGTGAGTCCCCTCCTACACTGCAGTCTTCCCACGCCTTTCTCGACACAGTCCACTGAGAAGGTCCTGACCGCTCCACATTATTTAGTGCAGGCCACCTTTTGGGTCCACGATGCAGCCAACTGGTCAAGCTAACTGTCTGGGCCGTTGCTCACCCCTCAACTAAAGCACTGAGAGAATGAAGCTCTCTTGGGAGCTTCAGCATGAGCCAACTTTCTACCTTTCGATCTTAATCCCACCCCCTAAGATCCATGGCCATTCTGAGTCCCCAGGCTGCTGTGCAGGTGTGTGGGCTGATCATGAGCCCTCTGCCGCGCATCACCCCCGTCACAGATACGGGACCTGAGTCTAGGTATAGGCCCGGAGAAAGGGAAGGTGGCAAGAGGAGCTCTTAGCAAGGATTAGTAGGCAAGGTCCTGGGGGTTGGCGGGCATTCCGGCTTGATCTTGAGAAAGGGCAAGCCTCCTCAGTCAGGGGTAGGGGCTGGCTTCTACTAGCAAAGTAGGCTGGCCAGACGTCCCATTTTAAATGGGACAGAAAACAAGAGTACTGTTCCATTTCAATCGGTACGTAGGGTCAACCTAGCCTCATTGGGCTAATTCAAGGTGTCAGTGGACTGACCCAATGTCCTCAGAGTTCTTCATGGCATAGCATGTGCCCATGTACCACATTTTATTTATGCCCTCATTTGCCAATGGACACCTGGGTTGCTTTCACATTTTGGCTATTGTGCATAATACTGCTGTGAACATGGGTCTACAAATATCTCTTCATGTTCTTTCTTTCCATTTTTTTTTCTTAGTACCCAGAAGTAGAGTTTCTGGATCATAAAGCCGTTCCATTAAAAAAAATTTTTTTTAACTTTTGAAACACCATCCTGTTTTCTACACCAGTGTACCATTTTACATTCCTGCCAACAGTGCACAAGGGTTCTAATTTCTCCACGTTCGCACCAACATTTATTACTATTCTTTTTATGGTAGCCATCCTAATGGGCATGAGGTGATATCTTGTTGTGGTTTTTACTTGCATTTCCATAGTGATCAATGGCGTTAAATATATTTCCATGTGCTTATTAGCCATTTGTATATCTTCTTCAGAAATATGTCTGTTCAAGTCCTTTGTCCATTTTTTAAAATCAGGTTATTTGTTTCTTGTTCTTGATGTTGATGATCCTCTGTGATATTTTGAAAGTCCTAAAATTAAAAATTACTTTAATGGACATGGTCTCTAGATGATTCCCAGTGTCTCCTCAGAAAAGTAGAGATTTTTCAAATTGCAAGTTGTTCTATTAGCAATATGTGGTCACATGGGAGTTTTCTAAATTCTTCCATCCTTTTTTGGGAGCTTAAAATAATAAATGAGTTCACGGCAGTGGAACAGTTTCAAGCATTGGAAGGCCAAGATGAAACTGCCTCTTATTTCCCCTCCGAGAAGGGATCATTTATCTCTAGTGGAACTATCAGAGTCCGGGATAAAAATAAAAATGTGAATTTTTAAAATAGGGCTCGCGTTTTGAACAACTCTTGCAAAATGAATCATGCAGTTTGGCTGTCTTATTTGAACTCTATTCTGCTGCAATTTCCCCCACACAGCTGTAAGGTATCTGAGAACCAGCCCTCAGCTGGGGTTAGGAACTCAGGGAGATCTTTCAGGCTGGCTAGAGTTCAGCCCCGTGGGCTCTGGACTGAAAGGGTGAACAGTCTGCCCTCAGCCCTTAGAATTCACAGAAACCAGAATCTGCTTCACCATTTCTGTGGGCTCAGCAGGGCAGCAACTAATTCAAAAGTGGAAAAGAAAAGTAGGAAACGTCTAAGTAAAACCCGGTAGGTAGGAGCATCTTCTTACACCTGTTGTTCTCATTGGGGTGATGGTGCCTGACACCCAGGACATGTTGGCCGTGTCTAGAGGCACTTTTGTTCTCACATATGGGAAGAGGGGTGCCCCTGGCTGCAAATCATCCTCAAGTGCCCAGGACACAGAACATGACAAAGCAGCGGCATGCTTGAAGGTATCCACAGCCGGAAGGTGGGGAAGCTGTCTGCTCTTAGACCCGTTTCTTGCATCCTCACTGAGCAGGGGAAGAATTCCAGTCACCTGCCTTCTGCTCAGCACAGGTCCACTTTCTTTCGGGTTTCAGCCACGTAAGGAACAGGACTTGTGCACCCAGCTTGGTGGAAGGGTGGGTTCTTTGGGACTCATTGGTGTTTAATGATTCCCAGCCTGGCGAATCCACCAGGTACCCTGGGAGCCACACATGCGAGGGAAGAGAAGCTGGGTGGCCCCCATGTGTGTGTGTTTGGCTGCCAATCACATCTCCACGTCTCATCTCTCCTGGCTCTGGGATCAGAGCTGTGACCCAGGCCCGTGGTTCCAGAGGGGCTCACCCCACAAGTCCAGCTGTTAGGAGCTGCAGAAACCCCACGGGAAACCGTCCCATGGTTTGTACGTGCCGGGCTCTGCTCCACCAGCCTGGCTGTTAGCCAGCTGAGCGGGTGCACGGGGCTCTCATCCAGGGGACACTGTGCTTGGCATGGAGGCCTCAGCTCGGTGCCACAACAAGGGGGTGTCCCGGGGCTCAGAGAGTATTCCCCAACCAGCTTCTCCACACGCTTGGAAGGAGATCGTGGTTAAGTCACCCAGATTTTTTCTTTTGTTCGGTAATGGAAAACCGCCTTTTTTTTTTAATGCATTTTTCCCTTCCAACTGAACGTATAGTCACAGTTTAAAGGCCCACGGACTGAATGGTTAAGTTGTGGTTGTGAGTTTCAGCGTTGGGAATGATGTCAGAACCCAGTCACACAGGACAGCCCTGTCTGCACCCCGTCCCATCTCTGACCACAGCAGCGAGCGAGCCAATGCAAAGCAGTGCTTAGGATTTGCGCGAGTCAAGACAAAAACCAGGGTGGAAACTGACAACCACATCTGAGACATATGTGGGACTTACACTGTGCAAGCAGCCCATTCTCTTTTTCTTTAATTAACTACTCTTTAGGACTTAGAGTCATTTTAGGTTGACAGAATAATTGAGTGGAAAGTATGGAGAGTTTCCAAGTGCCCTGTCTTTCCCAGCCTCGGTCTCCCTCCCTGGTAACATTTTGCATGAACCTGGTGGGTCTGTTACAATGGATGAACTGATATTACGGATGCAGTATTGTTATGAACCAAAGTCCACAGTTTGCATGAGGATTCGCTCTGTGGTATGCAGTTCTCTGGCTTTTCACGAATGTATCCACAATGACGGTGTCTCTTCACTGTCTCCGTAGTTTTGCCTTCCATTTTCTTTTCAGTTACAGTCAAGTGCTGGTCATCCCCTTCCGTGACCACCTTAGTCTCCCTCCCTCCTCTCTCCAGCTGCTCTCGGGCGTGAGTTCTCTCCTCTCTGCCTGGCTGCGTAAGAGCCGGGTGGCTTTCATCATTTAGTCTCAGGTTGCAAGGTAAACATTTTGAAACAAAAATGTGACCATGTTTCTTTCCTATTCAGTGATCTTCAGTCATCACTCGGCCTCGCAAAACAAAGCTGAAGACCTGACAGTGACCAAAGAGACCCACGATAGCGCAGCTCCACCGGCGTCCTCAAACCCTCACCCTTCTCCTACAGTTTGCACTTGACTCATGCAAGCAAATCAACAGCCCACAAATTAAAGCATCCTCTTTCACACAGGGTGATTGTTTCCTGCTGGCTGGGTCAGTTCCTGGCCAGTACGTGACTACAGTTAGCTGCTGTAACAAAGGCACACCAGCATTGTAGTGGCTGAATACAGCAGAAGTTCCTTTCTTCCTTATTCCTGGTTGTTGGGAAAGCCACCCTGATCCCCATGTGTTCCATCTTGTGGCTCTGCCTTGTCTGTCATCTACATGTTGTTCGTGAAATTGATGAAGATACTTAGGAAGACAAGGCCACTTCTGTAAAGCTGTGGCCTAGTGACATGTATCAGGTTGGCTCCTATTACCTTGGTGAGAACTCAGTTACATGGCATCTCATGCATGAAAGGAGGCTGGGAAATACAGTGTGATCGTATGTCCCTCAAAGAAAAGAAAACCCAGGTTTTTGTCCAACCAGCTTCATTGACTATGGAGCATTCTAACAAAATAAAAGTAAACAGAGATGAGGTGGATCTCTGGAATCAGAAACCGAGTGGGGGGTGGATAAAGACTCCAGAGATGAAGTAAGGGAGCTGAGGTGTGTGCCCACCTTCCTCAGGGTGGCTGAGGCTGAGGAGCCGGTTGTGTGACTGTTGGGGCCTCACTGGTGTGATCTCCCTGGTGACATGAGGACTGAGGCAGGGCACACTCCTTTGATTGACCTGCATGGTAGTTGTACAGGAGAGCTGACATTGTAAGAATTCAGCAAAAGTCCACATAATTTGTTACCTGTCCTGTAAGTATTTTCCACTTCAATAAAAAGTTTAATTAAACACATTTAAAAGAGGTATAGCAGGATGCTGCGATAGCTCAGCAGATTGAACACTTGCCTTGCAACCATGAGGTCCAGGGATCGAATCCAGGCCCTGGCCCGTGCAAACCCATGTGCTGAACTTTAGTGTAACCACCGGGATGGCAGTGAAGGTTCTCGCCTCCCATATAGATGGACCCCAGTTTGGTTCCTGCACTATGAGTCCCCACATCCACCTGTGGGAACAAAACTGTGTCACAACTAGTGATGTACAACTATGGAGACTGTTCTGGGCCCTCCTCCTTCTCTCTGTCTCTCTCTGTCTCTGTCTTTCTCTCTCTCATATTCTCTCAAACAATAAAATAAATCTTTTTTTTAAAGTGCATAATCCCCTTCCTTGCTTTTTGACAATTTCTCAGATGTTCTATGACAAATTAAATTCTTTAAATTATGTATTTAGTACAGGACTGTTACTGCTTCAAATATATATTAATATCACAGTTATTCCAATCATGTGAGTTCCCACTTTTATTCTGGTTACAAATTATGCTGATGAACATGTGTGGACCCGTTGATTTCCTTCTTCTGTTCCCTTTTCATAAGATATACTT
This sequence comes from Craseonycteris thonglongyai, assembly GCA_004027555.1. NCBI lineage: Eukaryota > Metazoa > Chordata > Mammalia > Chiroptera > Craseonycteridae > Craseonycteris > Craseonycteris thonglongyai. Next base: position 74,918 of record PVKE010000460.1, read on the forward strand.
TTCTTCCCCTCTGGCTGATCAACACCTATTAATTTTAAAGGCTTTATCAAACATAATCCTTATGAAGCCTCTCCTGAGTCTCCTACTGAAATTAACCATTCTATTGTTTACACCCTTAGGATACAAAGCCCATCTTCGAATCTGATAGCACTCTAGTAAACTTATTTGACTCTGCTTACTTAATAGTCAGCTCTTCTTGATGGTAGAGATTATGTTTAATCATCTTTTTATCCCTATCTCCCAGAAAACATAGTAAATGCTTCATAATTCTTTGTTGAGTGTATCAATAAGTGAATGCAAGTGTAGGCAATGTGTAACTGGGTAATAAAATCTGCAACCATGTCTTAGTGGTTGCCATATTACCCAGTAAAAATACATGACTATGTGTAGAGCCTAATATCACTTAAATATTTGACAGAAGTAAGAGTAGGTAAAGGTTGCTATTAATAATTAATCTTCTTAGTAAATTGGGTAAAACAACAGATTTCAAATACTTGGCTCCTGAGTATATTTTTCTACCACTCAATGTCTATTTTCCTCCCTGTTTGCTATGTATGATGCAAATGTATAAAATGAAAAGTACAATTGCTTTTTTCAGTTAGGAAACCCAGAGTTGCATCAAAACCTTACTTCTTACAGGCTATATGACTTTGGACAAGCACTTCATTTTAAGCCTAAGCTTATTGGTCAATAAAATAAAGAGTATTATTCAACCATAATGGTAGTTATGAAAATTAAATGAGGTCATTTCTATACACTGACTCAGGAGATTCTCAATATATGCTAACTTCTTACTCATTTTCTTCCATCTCCTGGATAAATGTTCTTGAGTTTATCGCAAATATCCAATTATAAAAACCTATGACTTGCTAGTTCTGTTTATTTTCCTTGTTTTTTCTTTCTATTTTCAAAGAAAATACACAACTTTAAACATATGCCATTAATTTATGAGATTAGCTGGTAGGGTGTTGGTGCTAGGGGAATATAATCAGGAATACTCTCCAGTTTTTCTTCTTTCACAGTTTCAGTGTTTCTTTGCGTTCCTGGAGGCAAATCTTCATTTGGAAAATGCTATGACTGCAAGCGTGACAAGTTAAATAAGAGATTCTGAAAACTCTAGCACGCGTGTCACTGCTGTCCAAGGTACCACAGAACCTCGAAATGCTTACGTCACAGGAAGCAGCGGAAATGAGGCGATTGTTGGTCAATTCCAGGGACTCAACCAACAGAGTCATGACTGATGCTGTCGTGGCCCATCCAGATCCCTTAGTCCTGGTCACCAGCATCTCCCCACTGCTCTGTGCTCTGTGGCCTAAGGACCGTTTTCTGAGCCTGGGAGAGCCTGGAGCCACGTGCTTCCTTCCTGGGCTGCCCCCTCAGCGCTGAGGCCCCAGCTCACAGAGGCTACACTGCAGGTCCCGCCCACCTGTGTCTCCTGCCCATCACTCCAAATCGAGTGGGGCCTTCGCCTGAACAAACCTCACTCCTTTACCAGTTGGTGTCCCGTGGAAACATTTCTATAATAAATACTTGCAGCCAACCCTCATCTCAAGGTCTTCTTCTGTGACAGTTCAACCTAAGATGGGAGAATACCAAGAAAGGAAAGGAAAAAAACAAGTGTAGACACAGGAAACTGGCGCAATGAAGAGGCAATACAGGGATTCACCACACAAGGCAGATAAAAGCCTAGAATTTTCAGGAGACTTCTCCATAGCGTAGTCCTCGTGAGTTGGATACGGAGCTGATTACATGAACGGTGTGGAACAGAACCCGGAGGAAGATGCCTCAGGGGAGATGTTGAGAACCACGTGTGGGTTTGGGCACATTCTGAGCTCCTGAAATGAAAATCTCACTTCTGGAACAGGAAACCGGAACAAAGAGAAGGAAGTGACGCACAGGAGTGCACCTGCCAAAGACATCAGGGTGGGAGGAGTCACTGCTATGTACATTTTTTTTTTTTTTTGCACAATAAACTTTCCCGAGTTAAGAGGATGGATATGCGCATGCTCAGCACACCTGGCATAGAAAAGCTACCTATGCAATGTTGACTACCTAAGAGCTTAATGAGAACAGTCACCGCACTTCTTATAATAGAATACCTTTTTCCTGCTGTCCCGGGGAAACATCTTTGTATAGGAGGTGAGAAGAGGAGAAAAGTTATTACATTTCTTTTTCTGCCCATTTCCACCAGCTCCAACGTATGCCTTCTCATTTCAAACCAAGGTTCAGTTCTGATGTGGATAAACGCCGCCCTTGGTGAGGTGTGTGCTGGGAAGAATGAAATGGCCCTTTGATGGTGTATAAAAGGAAGTGTCATCTCTCAAGCGAGGGAAGGCGGGTTTGAGCACAAACTGTCTGTGCTACTGACATCCAGCAGGGTGACCCCTGCACACCGGGGCTCATCAATAAAACCCAAAGAGCAGTGACCTGGTGACATTTTCTGCAAATTCTGAGATGCTGGGAAACATTTTCAAATTCTAGCACAGAAAATGAAAGTGTGCATTTATCTAATAAGGTGCCTATTTCATCGATTAGAAAAAAAAAAGTTAAATATTGCTCCCCAAAATGTCTCTCGGGAAAAAGGAAGTCATTCTTCTTCCTTTTATTCTGTTCTTGCCACAGGAGGTTCATTTCTGAGACAGTCCCGGGGGCAAGGGTAGGTGGGTCGATCGTGGACACGTCTCTTTGCTGTGTGATGGATGCGAGCTGCCAGCGTAGAAGTATTTTTAGTTTTAGGTCAGTTGCTTCTGGAGTCAGAAAGCCCTAATTGTTCATTTATCCAGTATTCTGGGTGAAACAAAGGATCAAATGGGCCAAGATGTGCCTTGAGTCTTGGAGGCCTTACTTCCTGGTGATGGAGGACACCCAGGAGCCCTGGACTTGCCATTTCGATGGGACATCTGAGTACAGATGAGACACAGCTCCTCCTTGCTGTTGTTGTTAATGTTATTATTCATCTCCAATTCTGGGACACTCCCCTCTCAAGCAGCAGTTTCATTTAAAAAAAAAAAACTCGTTCAGTGTCTGAGTTGCCTCACCAGGGCATTCTGGTGAGTTGCACGTTTGCCTTTTCAGCTGCCACACTGAGTAGCACGTGACTCTCTCCTGTCCTGCACACTCCCTGCCCACCAGCCAGGAGACCAGGAGTGGCCGAGAACAAATGTGCAGCAACAAGCATGAGGGTCCCTCTAACACTTCCACTGTGAAAGCAAATGACAGACAATGGAGTTCACAGCCCAGAATCCGGAGGTCACAATCTATCGGTACAGATATTCCACAGGGCAGAGACACTCACAATACCCTTCTCATCGAGGACTAACTTACGGGAACATATTATGAGTCCCAGTGATTCATCACACAGTACTCGGTGGAAAATCCCCTGCTGTCTTCAAACTGAATGCTGCATGTACAACACTCACTTTTGATTGATGGGAGTCATAAACATACCCCAACAGGTATAATGCCATAGTTTACAGCTTTAACCAAAATTTACTTTTTTTTTTTTCTTCCTATAACAAGAAACATGGGAAAGAATGAAAAGGTTGCAATTCTCAGCAGGGCAGTTAAGTGGCTGGAGACACAACAGGGATGGCCTCTTTCCAACTGATCAGAACCCTGTCCCCTCCTGCCTCATGTATTCCTTACCTGCCTGCCAGCATCTTCTCCATCTCGTCTATAAATAACCTTTCTCGTTTGAATTAAGATAATGTGCTCTGTGTGCTTGTTAGATACGGCGCACACAGTTCATACTCCCTTTAAATCTCACCGAGTCAGAGAGCATTTTTGCATTCCAGATGGAGCTAAAAATATTCACCCATTAAAATAGTAATCATCATTAAAATTAGCTCACTGATTTTGCTGATTAATTTTTCAGCAACAAGCCGCCTTTCTACAAAGTTTCAATTACACCTTTTTTGACAGACCTAGATTTTCAAACTGTAAACCCTGTGAGGAGAAAGAGTTCGTTTACAAAATAAAAATAGAAAATTGGAATCTACTGTAATTTTTAAAGGTGCTTTTAAGAAATTGCTGGCAAAAAAGAAAACGTGCAGAAGATGGAAATGGATGTTATTACTGGACTGTGGAACTGAAGTCTACATTTTTCATTTTGGGTTGCGATTCTAATAACGTGAAAGGTGGTTTATTTCTATCTGTAGGAGAAGTACAATCTAGCAAGTGTAATAAGTATTCAAGTGATCAGAGCCTCCCTTGTGAGAGTTAAATGTCTATTTGCATGTGTCCTATTTTCATATGCAACAGGCATGCTTCAAGTTCAGAAGAAGGTTGTAAATTAGTAACAGCATAAAGGTGCAACTTTCAATGTGTGGATGAAACAAAGGGCTGTTGCTTATAAGAGTGCTATGGCCACAATTTTCTTTTGTCCTTCATACCTTAATTTTAGTTTGAATTCAAGATAAACATACTAAAATATAGTTTTGATCAATTCTATTGAAAATTGGGAGAGGAACAAGTATGTGTTTTTATTTCAACTCTTTAAGAACCCATTCATCTTAAGAAAATAGGCTAGTGTAAATCTGTGGTTTTAGAAGACATAAATATGTTTTAAACTGAAAAAAAGAAATATTGATTGAGACAGGAACCTGTGGAGAAAAGTTTAGAAAATAAAGATTAAGAGAAAGTTGTAACATTCCCTCATGCTTAAAATAATGTTTATATATGGTTCTGTGAGTATGTGATGCTTCATATCAGTACTAAGGGACACATGTCACCAAGCACTAGTGAAATCCCCTATGGTGACTGTCATGAAAATGTCTCTGACATTTCTCAGATGATGGGCAGCAGCACCTCTAGAGAAAACACAGATTCATGTCAAAAAGATCTGGTATGTGGCAGGCAGGTGACAGGAACAGTAAGCCCAGAGGCATCCATCTTTCAGTGAAAAAATACACACACACACACACACACAAACACACACATCTTCTCTGTTTAAAAGATACAGATAATGGGTAGGTATATATTTCTTTATTTCCAAATTTCCCAATACTATGCTATTATGCAGTCCAGCTGGCTTTTAATCATGTAATTTAACCTAATCTTTTATGGAGCTTTAGTGAGTTGTTTTCTAGAATTCTTAGAGAATGTGTCATTTGAAGCATATGCATTTTATTACATAATCCTTTGGGCATGTTTATTGCAAGAGATACTAAACCAAAACGTTCATAAAAGGTCTTTATGTATTCTGTGACAGTATGTATGAGATGTTCAGTGCTTGAGAAAAGATTGTCTTATTTGTCTCCTGTAATTTGAAATGTAAATCTGGTTTGCTGTAAGGTGGGATTCCATGAGTAATTATCAGAATAAAATAATCTGTGTATGTGAATGTGTGGGTATGTGTGTATAGATAGATGATGATAGATAGATAGATGATAGATAGAAAGAGAGAGAGAGAGATGATAGATAGATAGATAGATAGATAGATAGATAGATAGATAGATAGATAGATAGATAGATAGATAGATAACAGATAGATAGATAGATAGATAGGTAGATAGGTGATAGATGAGAGAGAGGTGGATGGATAGATGATATTGATGGATGCATAGATTAGATAGATGATAGCTAGATAGCTACATAATAAATAGATAGATATACTGATAGATAGGTATACTGATAGGTAGATAGATAGATAGATAGATAGATAGATAGATAGATAGATAGATAGATAGATAGATATTAATAGATGATAGATAGATGATAGACATTCAGAGTACCTCAATTGTCATATATTTTCAAGTCTTGGTCCTTAAGAAGCATATAAAAAATAAAGGGTTTGAACTATTTAAACTCCTGTGTTTGGGTGAATGTGAATGTGTGGGTATGTGTGCATATCAATAGATAGATGATAAAGATGATTATGATAGATAGATGATGATAGATAAGTAAGTAGATAGATAGATAGCTATAGATAGATGATAAATGATGGGTGGGTGGGTGGATGGATAGATGGATGGATGGATGGATGGATGGATGGATGGATGGATGGATGACCTTTCTGGTAAACCTTGGGGAAAGCGGTCAAGACAAAAGTGTGGAGGAGGCTGAGGTGGTGGCAATGACAGTCTCTGGAGCAGAGCTCTGAACGAATCCAGGGATCCAGCCCTGCAAACACGTGTGAAAATGTTCCAGACAGAGACAGCAGCACATGCAAGGGGTTTGAGAGTGCAGTGGGGCTGGAGGAAGCACAAGGCACCAAAGCTCTGCTGTCACAGCCACAGTAGCTAAAAGACTGCCCCAGTGCCCGCAGTACCTCCCCTTAGTGCCCACCAGTGTGAGAGAATCAACTTGCACACACAGATGATTGCTTTGCAGGAGGAACCATAAGATCTACATTTCTGTCAAACCCCAGTAGTAGAATAGTAAATGCCAACCAAGTCTTGTAATTGTTGTTATTCCTGTAAGAGCTTTGTGCAAGTGATATGCATGTGGGGATATCAGAAGGCAGTGTGCAATAGAGAGCGTCAGTAGAGCAGAACTCAGGGATGACACAGTCACAATAAAACCTAATAAAGAAAGGCTCGTCCTCCCCAGATGCATAAATTTCAGGAAGTTCATTTACATTAAACGACTATATGTCACCTAAGGTCCTATGGTAGCGAGGTAGCGGATGCTTTTCTTAGGAGCAGTGAAGACACGATTTGTTCCTCCACAGAGGAAACCAGGGTTTCTGAACCTCCTTTCCCTGCCATCCGTAATCTCGTGCTTTCAAATCATAAACGTGGTGCAATACGATGGTGTATGAATTCTTTGCTTCATTCTATTAAACTTGAGGGACTCGAGCTAGTTGCAAAAATATGCAATAGATTGTGTGTGTGCATGAGTTCTGTGAATGTTTGTACGTGCGCATGGATGCTTGAGTGTATGTGCATGTGTGCAATGCACACGCCCCTGCTTGGTGCATCTGTATTCGAGGCCTAACCCTGCAGGGACAGAGTGACCTGCTTCCAAAAGCATCTGCCACCGCATCCTGCAGATGGGGCAGCTTAGTGGTTGTGGGCTGAGGACGATGATAAGGTTGATGACAAATCTGGGTGTGGAGTAGACAGAGCTTACTGAGGAGTTTCTGGAATTGTTGCCTTGTTTTTCAAAACACGAGGCTTTGCTTTTTTTTGGATGAGTGGGTTCTGTGGCACATCTCAGCTATGTATGGATGGGTGGATGGTCTTCCCTGGGTATGTGTGTGCACCTTAAAAGGGTTCTTTGGCTACACCTTCTGCATCCTGGGAGTGGCCCAGTGGCACAGGGTGGAGGGAGAAGCCACAGTGTGATTTCCATGGAGCAGGGCCCCTGGACATGCTTCTGGGCGCTGTATGTGTGTTTTCGAGTCTTTCTGAAACATCTCAATCCTGTGCCTTGAAGAAGCACCCACGTTGGCACTGGGCATAGCTCCTCTGATGAGACTCTCTCTCATTAAATCTTTTTTTAATTGTTAAATCTATTGGAGTGACATCGGTTGGTAAAAATTACATAGGTTCCAGGTGTATAATTCTACATTACATTGTCTATGTATTGTATTGTGTGCTCACTACCCAGAGTCAGTTCTCTTTCAATCACCATATATTTGATGTCCCCTCCCCCCTTACCCTCAGGTAACCACTAAACTAGACTGTGTCTATCAGTTTTTGTTGTTTGTTTTTTTACTTTCAGTTTTATATTCCATATATAAGTGAAGTCATATGGTTCTTGATTTTTTTCAATCTGACTTATCATCTGACTTATCTTCCTTAATATGATCTCAAGGTCCATAGGGAAATTCGAATCAAACCACAGTGAGATACCACCTCACACCTGTTATAATGACTATTATCAACAAGACAAGGAATAACAAGTACTGGAGAGGCTGTGGAGAAAAAGGAACCCTCATACACTGCTGGTGGGAATGTAAACTGGTACAACCACTGTGGAAGGCAGTATGGCCTTAATTTGAGATTCCTCAAAAAATTAAGAATAGAATTGCCATATGACTCAGCAATCCTTCTTCTGGGTATCTACCCAGAAAACTTGAAAGCCTTAATTAGCAAAGATATATGTACCCCAATGTTCATCGCAACACTGTTCACGGTGGCCAAGTCGTGGAAACAACCAAAGTGTCCTCTGATAGATGACTGGATAAAGATGTTGTGGCACATTTACTCAATGGAATACTACTCAGCAATAAGAAAAGGTGAGATACTGCCATTTGTGACAACGTGGATGGATCTCATTATATCTTGCTATAATAGAAGTGATTAAAATATATTTCTTAAAGGAAATGGAGGAGAAGGCCTTCGTCGACATCTGAGCAGAGCTACCTGCGAGTCCTCACACCTTGCCTCTCTCTAGGTTCCCGTATACTCGCTGAGTGCTGGAGACATTTCCAAGGCCCTGCCACCTCCGACAAGTCCCATGTCTAATGACAGCTGCTGTGTTCTTGCGTTATAGTCTCTGTGCTACTCAAGTAAGAAGTGGTACCTGTCCCATTTACCTGCATCAGGGAAGTTAAAAAGAAAAATATGAGACTGGGAGATCCTGCCCCAAAGAGTAAGGAATAAAAGAAAAATTTTTTAAGTCTTACGTACTGTGAGGGATGGATGGCAGTTCTGTCCGCAGGAGCCTGGCCATCCATGAAAGGGAAATGAATGTACACGCTCCTCCATCCCACCCGATCTGGACGTTATTTATTCTACCCTACGTGCATCTGCTACAAACCCCCCAAGGGCCATGGGCACAGAACAAGCTAACCCTAGGAAGGGGACAGGAAAAGCAGATTGGATTGGGATCACGGCCTTCTCGGAAAGGTGACAGGAGGGACAGAGACTGGCTGTGGTCGTTTGAGCTTATGCTCCAGTGAGGTGCTTTACACGGGGCTGTGTAGGTGATGTGTGGCTGACATGTCAACCACAGCACAGGACAGTGTAGAAAATCCTGTTCCCTTGGTGGCATAAGATCCAAATTCGTGCTTGAAAAAATGGATAGAGAAAAATCTCATGAACGATACATCGTTGCATCCTTTTGTTTCAAAATGACCCATATTTTATAGAAGGAAAACTACACAGGAATGTATGCTGATCATAGGTTATTGGCATTCAGCCTTCTCAGGGAAGAAAGGAAAGAAGAAAATCAATGACACATCAGGCTAATGATGGCCAGAGCTTGAGAGCTGGGCCATCAGGTGTCAGACTCCACACGTGACCACGTCAGACACATCACAGCATCTTCAACTTCTGTGCCCGAGCGTTCAGGGCTTATTCGAGGATTGCTACTCACAGCAAGTCAGTGTTGCCAGGAGATTGATGGCCAAAGGCTATAAAATGAACGCATCGACTTCTTTTAAAAATTCAATTAGTTTAATCCTCTTTCAGGCAATAAAATATCTAAAAATCTCTCACACACACATACACACACACAGATTTGACTCTATAATCGTGATTGCTAATGATCCCTGATTATAATAAGCATGTAATTTTCTCTGGAATGAAATTATCTACTGCTTAGAAAAAAATCAATTGGTGATGGTTCTGAGATTATTCCAGACAAATAGATGTTATGCATTTTTTCCCCCTTAGGCCTGAGAGAATTTTATGGTGGGCCACCCTTGCTTCAGGAAAATAACTTGACCTTTGCCTGTTGCACCTCTATTTTGTAAAACTGTTAGAAATGTCCAAAACAGAAGTTGGTGGAAAGGGGGAAGAGACTGTGCAATATTTTAGTTTTCTTTTTTTTCTTTTTTTTTTTCATTGTATATTTGCTGAATGTAATGTGAGGTTAGCCCTAGTAATTTAGGGTTCAGGACTATTGATTGGGACCTGCACCTCCCCACCCAATGACTGTCACAGAAAGAGGACACAAACAGCCACAGGAAGTGATTCTTGTAACTGTAAAGTAGAATAATCTATTGTTCATGAATGTGTGCTCTTGCTGTATATGTCTATATATGTATGTATATATGTATACATTACATATGTGTGTATATATATATATGAATGTACATATGTGTGTGTGTATGTGTACACATATATAGAGAGAGGGACAGAAAGAAAGAGAGATTATTTCATCAAAGGCTAATACTTAATTACTCAAATGGAGTACTGCTTTCATCACACAAAAAGTCAACTAAAAATAATTTTCATTTTTATTATCTAAATTACCTGTACCCATCTCTCTATATATCTATATATGTGGGTATATGTATCTGTATACATCTTTTTGATCATTATGTTATCTATATTAATATCTGACCACAGTCAATAGTTTAGTGGTTACCTGAGGGTAAGAGAGGAGGAGGGTGAGGGAAGGGGGAGGAAGGGCATTAAATCTATGGTGATGGAAAGAGAGCTGACTCTGGGTGGTGAGCACATAATGCAACACATAGACGGTGTCATGTAGAATTGTCCACCCAGAACCTATGAATTTTTACCAATCAATGTCACCCCAATACATTTAGCAATTAATCAAAAAAAAATCTGAAAAAGTTTAACTTGAATAAAGGAAGAAATTATATTTGGTTATTATTTGTAGAAAATTATAGAAGAAAAATCTTTTTTTTTTTTTAATTTTGCTTGTTTGGAGCTTGTTGGAATGCATTTTGCTGATTATCATGAAAGTCCAATGTTTGCATCTTTAACAGTACTTTTTGTAGCTATGAAGCTAGAGATTAAGTTGCTTTAAGAATATTTACTTCGGAAGACATTTCTGCTTTTCATAAGACTATGCTTATTGGAGAAAGAGAAATTCTGGTGGGGAAGGGCTCTTCCACAGTAAACCGAAGGTAAAAAAAGGAATTCCTTGACCATGTTACTAGAATCCCGGTACTCATTTGCCTAGAGAGAGACTTCATCCAATGGGCTGGAGGCTAATCTTACATGTCCACTTAGCTAGATCACAAGGTACTCTGTTAGTTGATCACGGTTTCTGAGTGTGTCTGTGAGGGTGTTTCTGGATGAGATGAACATTTGAACTCATGGACTGAGTAAAGCGATTAAAAATGAAGGACAGCTAGACTCACTTTTTCTGCCTTTCACTGAGCTGGGACATCTGTCTTCTTATCCCATCGAACTGGGACTTACACCATCAGATCTAAGTCTCCAACCCACAAATGGCAGATTATGGGACTTTGCAGCCTCCATAATTGTGTGAGCCAGGTTCTCATGATAAATCCTATAAAATATGTATCTGCTATCCAGTATAGCCTGTTGGTTCTGTTTCTGTGGAGAACGTTAATACTCTAAAATTAAAGTCTGAGGATATTTGGAGTTTAGTGAATAGATTCCAAGGAGTCTTAAAATTCCTTGAAATTGTATGTCAAAAAATATGAGAAAACATCCATATCTTTAAAAATATTTAATTCTCCTAAAATTAATAACCACCACCTAACATATATGAGTATGTTGTTAAAAAGAGCTTACACATACAAAGAGTATGTCAAAGATGTATTTACTACCAATTATCCAGGATTATTTTTATTCTTTTTGAACATGCCTTTTTTTAAACAAGTGGGGACCCTTGATAAATATTACTTGATTTAGATAGAAAATCAACTAGATGATCTTATTCAGCTATTGTAAGAAATAGGTTTATTATAAAAGGGATTACTCCAAAGAAATGTACGTCTTTATAGTTTATGAGCTCTCTTTAAATAGGCTCTCTTCTCATTAGTGAGAACAACTAGAAGATTAAAAGAGAAATCAAAAGCATTGGAAAGGCTAGAGAAGAGAAATACAAGACAGCAAACTTGTAATAAAGTGTCCTTTAATGTTAAAATTGTGCAAATATTTTTAAAATCATCATAATAATGACAATAATAATAATTAGGATTATCCAGTCTGTAGTGTCTTTCTACCAAATCATTTCAACATAATGGGATAATAATATTCATGACAAAGGGATAGCCTTAGCCATAACCATCCACGGCACTTAAGCACTAATGAGGAACTTCGGCAGTCTGTGACTTGTAAAAGCATTTCCTCTAAGTACTTTGCAGTGACAGGAGCATTATCAGTGACAGCTGGGAAGACAGAGAGAGTGACAGGAAGGTGACTGGGTTCATGAGAATCGGGGTGGAGTTTTTCATTGGTGATTGGCAATGGTGCAAGCTATGATGCTGCAGAGTTTCTATTCTAACAACCAGTTTACACATAAAATGTAAACATTTACTCGCGGGCTGTTCTATGAGATGTTGAATGCTCTGAAATTCACAGTGTTTCATGGCTTCTTGCATAACCTCGTCATATTCAGATGTCCCCCACTGTCCCTCCCACTATCTGCTTTGTAGCTGCCTCAGTTAATTCAGGATTTCAACTCTCACCTTGGATTACTCCAATAATCAACTAACTGGTCTCCCCAGTGTGTCCACCCTCCAAATCCTGACTAGAGCGGTGTTTCAAGAACACAAACTGCATCTTGCACCGCTTTCATCATGGTGGCTCTTGTGGGCATGCAGGGCGGAGCTCCTGGCCCTCTGTGCTTGTTTCTGTCTAGTTTCCTAGATGGTGATGGTAGGAATTGTGGCTCCAAGTTAGCCAGATCCTGGCCCCTCTGCCCCAGGCAGGTCAGGGACCCTGAGAACCCCTTAGCATCTTGAAGCTTTAACTCTGTCATCTGTGAGATTGAGATAAAAATGAATGCTACATTGTTGATATGCCCCAAGAAGTGAAGGAGAAGTCGGCGGCATGAAGGGCTGAGGTATAAGTACTCACTTGGAATGTTTGGTTTAGCTCGGCCTCCCAGAGGGGTCCCATGTGTTTAAAGTGATCCAGGTGGGTAGGACAGGAGGCCACTCATTCACTGTGTCACTTGGCCCCAATCTTACCAAGGGAGAAGCCAGGGTTCTCTCAGCCAAGGCACTCAGAGGACTGGTTCTTGTTGGGCCTCTTGCCGCATTGGCGGTCCCTGAGCATTGGAGGAGAAAGGTTGGTTCTCCCTCATCATCCCTCTGGGGATCTCCAGGATCATGACCCGTGGTGCAATCTCTGACCCTGTGGGTAAAGTGCAGCCGTGCCCAACTCCACGAATCTTCTCCAATAAATGCTGGTGAGGACTGTCCATAGTTACCCTTGCTTGCTTGAAGCATTGGTATGCAATTAGGTGTTCGATAAGTAGAAGCACATGTGAAAACGTAACACGCTATATCTCCTGACCCATCGTAACTTGTATTTTGTATCCAGTTCTTTCCTACCTGAAACTCAGCCTTTGCACCTGCTCCTGACTAGATACTCTTCCCGAATAATGGCCCCCCACGCCTGCCTCCTTGCTCACTCCTGGCTCCAACATTCCTCCCACTAGTGTAGAGCCATGGCTTTCATAGGGGAGGAAGGAAATCTTTTTCCCTCTACCCACCTAGTTTCTCTACCTGGATCCTGTAAACTCGACAGACAAAAAGCAGATTAACAAAAGAAAACCGAACAGCAGTTTACGAACGTGCCTCCAGCGGACGCACAGAAGCACTCGGGGGGTGGGTACCTCAATGGGGTGGGTAGAACTTGTCTTATAGAGCATCTGAGCAACAGAATCATACACTACAGAAGTGACAAGACAAAGGGGCAGCAAGTTATGTGAGGGTAAGAATATGGGGAACTAATGGGAGAAAAGGCTAGTGAGTGAGGTTGGTTTGGTGTGTGGGCTCTTCCAGTTGTGTCTGTGGACTGGGTGGGGTCTAGGGTTGTCCCTGGTGGTGACTGTCCTTTTGGGGAGAAAGGGGAAGGGGACACCTTTATAAATGTTTGTCCTGTTCTTAGGCAAATGGGGGAGGGCAGAGAGCTTTCCTTGTGGCTGCTTCCTCTCCACTGTCTTCAGCTCAAAGTCATCCTTTACACCAATGTTTCCTGCCACCCTTCTGTGTCTCTGACACGTTCCTCCATTCCGCTGAATTTTCCGAGGTCGGCCCCTCTGGCTCCTGTTGACGGCCGCCACACCCACCAATCCATGGGAAACTCAGTAGAAGACACAGGCTGGACCTGAGTGTCATCCTTTAGGCTGCTGTCCTATGTCCCCTCCGGAGTTTCCTCCTATCCTTCCATCTCCTGTGAAGCTTCTCTCTCCTCTTCCCACTTTAATTGCAGTTCTCCCTGGGGCTTCAAACCTCACTCTCCTCTCCTCTAATTCTGCCGCATCACCTCTTCGACTCCAGTGTCTCTCCCTCTGCCCAGAACCCAGAATTCGCTCATCCTTCCTCGCTTCCAGGCGCTGCACCTTCTGCAAACACAGTGTGCTTTTCATATCACACACTTCATACTCCCCTCGTTCTCCTGCGTAAAGCCACCCCATCTTCCCCACTGTCAGCTCTGAGGACAGGGGGGTGTCCTCCTTCCTCAGAAATGCCCCTGCCGGGTGCCCGTGGCTCCTCATGTTGCCGCAGATGCCACTTCTTGCAGGAAGCACTCTCTTTGAGGCCTTGTGGGCCCTGTCCAGGCACGGGTCCCACTGTGGGACAATCAGGTGGGGGACCTAAGAGAAACTCAGGCTCTGTTTGGCCACTCCATTCCAGATGTCTGTTCCTCTGTTGCTTTGTTGTGAAGGGGAGCAAAATAGACCACCCCAAACTATGCCACTTGGGGGTGGCAAGAATTCGGAGCTTAAGGCATGTGAAGAGCCGAGGACACAGGGAGAGGTTTTCCCTGAGTCTCGTCACCCACTGAAGCACGATTCCTCCAAACGGGACCCAGATGCCTTGGTCCCCTCCCGGGAGGCTCACCAACCCCAAGACCGACTCTGTCACTGGAGAGGGGATGAGTAGAAGTCAGCACCAGGGGGACACAAGAGGAACAAGAGCCTGGGTGGGAGATGCCCGGACAGGGAAGTAGGCTGGGTTCAGGGAGGGACAAATCCAAAGACTCAATCAGTGACTGTTCCAAGAAGACAATGCAGCGCCTTGAACCCCAAGCACAGGGGCCTTCCTGTCCTGACACCCACGCGACCCTGGACAGAGCAGACACACCTTTGCAATAATAGAAAGTGAGATGTCAACATACATCACCCTGGTTCTCTTCAGTGCCTTTTATAATAGTTTTCCAGGCCACTTTATTGTTGTTATTATTATTATTATTATTATTATTACTTTCTAAGGGAAAGAAGTAATTATTAAGTAGTATATTAACATTATTAAACTCATTAAAACTCAGGGGAGCACCCAGTATTTCCAGTTATACATAGAACTTGGTATAAAGAATAAGACTTCTTTAAGCTGCTATCCAAGGGGGTTTAATTACTAAACACTTAAAAAAATAATAACACACAGATTATCATCAGAGCTTCCAATAAAAATACAAGTATAAAAATAAATAAAAATATATTTTAAAAAAATAAAAATACAAGTGACCAGAATACAGTCCCATGAAGGTGCAGATAAAATGCTCGTTTGTGGCAAATTATAGGATGTTGTTAACTTAAATGGAAATGAAGTTGTCAGTATGTGAAAAGTATACTTTGGCCTTGGACTATAGAATGAATGTTTACTGTATTTTGATTTAAGATTATTAAAACTACATGCAAGATTATAAACAGAAAAAAGCTAGCAGGTCATCAGGAAATGGAATATAGTGGGGAAAAATCCTATCTTTAAAAACCCCCAGCTCGGCAAAATTTCTTTCTACGTGAACTTTATGTTTTCCCATTCTCATATTTGAGACTGAGGGTCTGGGCAACTTTAAGTGGGATGGGCACAACTTTGAAATATAAATGACGGTCAGCATTTTTTTAACGTTAATGAAAGCCGTACACGTGTGAGATTTTACAGAAATGTGAGGATCTCGCTTCCTCCCCGGCCCTCCCCTCTCAGCCCTCTTGGAATACATGCAAAACACTTCTAAGTGCAGCGTGTGCTTTTTTTTTCCCTCGGCACACTCAAATTTTTCCCAATGACCACTAACCTAGACCTTGCTAGTGTTGAGGACAGAGAATTCCTGCCGCAATATAAATAGCTTGCGAGCGTTCTGCCTTTGACCCACAGCACCGAGGGAGCCTCTAATTACCGTGTTCTGAAGGTGGCTCGTAACCAAAAGACTCGCCTGGGCCTTGGCCTCAGCCATTCCTGTTTCCTTTGGCCGCTCAGCACGGCAGCCCTGAGTCCCGGCCAGCCTGCAGCGGTGATGAGTGGTATGAGGGTTCACTGGTCTTGTCCAGGAAGAAAACTGATGTTCACCACAAAGTGTATTCACAGGGCTGAGAAAGTCCCCAAGAAAAGCATCGTCCATCACCAAATTGGGATACAGAAGCGCAGACGTCTTCCTACAAGTGTGTTTCCAGCGCCTCCTGTTATGGTCTCGTGGGCTGTCAGCTTCCTGGGAAGTAGGCAAGTGCGTGGAAATGGCCCCAGAGGTAACAGAATATGCTTGACATGTTTTCCAACATAAAACATGAACACATTTCATGTGGATGCAACCTCAGAATAAACATAAAGTCCCTGCAAATTCAGACAAGACTTTCTACCATTTTGTCCTGATCAGGAACAAGCTCGTGAAAAGTGAAACTGTCAGCCTTTGAGATCCATACTCCACCGTCTATATTTTCTTTCCTCCAAGCCTACCTCCTGCTGATGTGTATGAACTTTTTAGCAAACATATGACATCTAGATAATTCTCACTGGGTTTATTATTCTTGTTGTTATTATTATTGTTGTTGTTTGAGAGGCTAAAGAGAGACAGAGACAGAGAGAGAAGGGGGGAGGGCCCAGAGCAGTCTCTGTAGTTGCATGTCATTATTGTGACATGGTTTCATTCCACACAGGTGGATGTGGGGCTGCACAGGGGGTGGGAACCAAACTGGGGCCTCTCGTACGGGAAGCAAGAATCTTCGCCACCATCCTGGTGGTTACCAGTTGTATCCCAGTTCAGTGTATGGGGTTCCACGGGCCAAGGCCAGGAATCAAAACCTGGACCTTTCGATTTCGAGGCCAGTGCTCAATCAATAAGCTATCCTGCCCGCCCCCCCCCCCCCAATTCCCACTGCTTCCATGGAAGCTGCTCGACAGGAAACAATAATCCCTCCATTAATAAGATTTTTTTTAAGTGAGGCTGTCCAAGTTCGTCTGGTGATTCTGTGGTCCTTTCTGATGAGTTGCTTTTGGAGCTTCATCATACAGAGTAAGGAACTAATCAGATGTCTCCCGGTGTAAATAGAGGAGAGCCCAAACTCAGCTCTGGGCTGAATCAGTGCCACTCACTGACGGTGCCACCTGTACTTCGAACACCTGTTAACAAACAAGGCTGGCTCGCAGGTGCTGCGCTTATAGTTGCCCCAGAAAGAAAGGCTTTGAAGTGCTGATGTTCACACATTGGTCATGTTAGGCCTTTCATTAACATGGTCTGAGGGGAGAGCTGTGTGACCCGGGTGCCACCTGTGATTTCGTCCACTGTGATGCTGTGACAATTTGGACCCTTGTTATAATTCCCTGCTTCAGGGAGGGCAGGTCTCTCTGTAAACCCTCATGATGATGTTTTCTATTGTTAGGAAGTAAGCTGTGGTGGAATGTATTCCTTTTTTTTTTTTCTCCTAAACTACCAAAAACTCTTCAAATGGAATTTTAAGGTGGAATTGCAGTGTTTGCTATTGTCTCAGGTCAGAATCTTATCCTTCGCCTTTGGATGATTCCCTTAGCCCTTTAAAAACCTCCAAATCACACATCTAACTATATTGCATTTTTACTTGTTAACTAACATGTTCCTTTTAGAACTAGAAGGGCATAAAACGTTCAAAACGAACAAAGATGATGGTCTTATCTATGCCTGGCTAACCCAGAGTGCCTTCCTTATAAAGACAGTGGGAATTTTCTCTCGTCCTTCCCAATGCATAATTTACAGTCAGCACAGATGACTCGAAACACTGACCCCCAACACAGGGCAATGAAGAGAAAGCACAGCGTCAAAGAGAAAGTGGGGGTGTCGAGAGCAGAAAAGAGCAGAATAGGACTCCCGCGTAGCTAGAATCGGTTCCTCCCCAGGACCACCCTCCACATCTTCAGGGCCCACGGAAGCTCCCAGCCCACGGGTTTCATTCCAGTCAACCTATAGGAGAAGCCTGCTGGCTGAAGCTCTGCTCTCAGGCAATAGGTTTGCATCATCACTAAGAAACACTGGGGATCCTAAGGATGTGTCCCTTTGTAAACATCTCCTCTTACCTGAGTTCTTTGCAGACACTTTTCCTCTCTAAAAGTGAGGACTGCCTGAGGCCCCCTCACTCTCCTGGCATCCTGCTCCTACAAGGTCTGAATAGTGGGTTCCTGCTCCATGCCATGTGTGTCTGTCCCCTCTTGACCCCATGGGCAGTCACATCACTGCTCTTAAACATCTCCTCTTTCACACTTCGGCTGCGCCTGTAGGGAAAACTCTTTGTCTCTCACTTTCAGATGGAGGGAACATATGAGATATGAGGAGTAGGATCTCCTTTCTTCCTCCACAAGCAAGAGGACGAAAATGAAAACTCTTTTCCCAACATGCACCGCAGTCTCCTTAAATTATATTATTCCGGCTCTTGACAACGTAAGCGTCCTCCAATTACAGTATGTCCGCTTATTGTTATAGTTAGACTACATTCATATCTGATTGGTCAAGTGGAATTATGCCTTTTCAAATGCTTTCTTTCTTTTTTCCACTTTTTCCTTCTCAGCTAATTGAGAAATGTTCTTGCTTATTAGAGTCTAACATGGGAAAAGGCTAGCATGATCCTATCATCGGGTTTTATCACATGTTCCAGGGGAAACATTTGGAAGTCCTTCTTTGAATCTGCCACTGCCCTCATGCCACACATTAATGGTGACATCTAATATCTCTAGAGCACGTAGCATGCACATTTTGCATGAATACAGAGGGTTCCAAGAAATGCATACACATTTAAAGAAAGAAAGAAAGAAACTGTTTTAAAATTGTAATCTCAATATATACTGATAGTAAAAGATAAATGCAAGTCACATTTGACTTCTGCAATTACAAGAAGTGCTCAAAGTGGTGACCATCAGCATTCAGGCACTTCTGATTACGGTGAACTACTGCTTGAACAATGTTGACCAGGTATCCACTTGGATCACTGCACATGCTGTTTCAGTCTAGCATGTGTCTCAAACTTATCATAAATGCGTGCAATTGTTAGATGTGTTGTAGGTTCTGTTGCATAGTCACACCTCCATTGTCGTTGTACTTCCACAACATTCTCAAATTTCAAACACCACTTCAAAAGGATCTTGCATTCCTCCAACGACAACTGTGCCTCCATCATTTTCTTTGACTGTCCTGCCTGTCACATGGTGACAGTTGCATTCATTTAACTAACACCATCTGAGCAAACATCATACCACACATTGTTACCATAATTAAATTCAACTTTGTAAAGTCATACATAGAAAACATCTCTTAAAACGTGTATACATTTTTGGCGCCCCTGGTACAAGAAGTAACTGTGTATTATATTAATATATTCCACCCCAAATACAAGTATTGAATAAATCTTCTAAAACATCCTACTAAAACAATTAGGAACATCGGCTCTTCCTAGATGTGTCAATCAAGGTGCCCTCATGGTTCTACTGACATCGAAGTCCACATGCAGGCTTATTTGCTACAGAGAAAAGTAGTTCTCAATGGAAGCTGAAATACTAACAAAGATGATGTGGTTAATGAGGTGTTACAACAAGCAACAATTTCTGGAAGTATAACTTATGAAAGTACAACTAATTGTTCTTAAGAGATATTAATCTCCTATGTGATCGTTCCTTTTTTCTGAAAGGAAATCACTGAACTAAAATATAAACACCATTTTAAAAAAGCTCACCTTCTCTTGCAAAGTGTTTGGGATGGTTATTTTGGAAAAATTTGGCAAGAAAGCTATAGAGGGCCTACAAGAAAGAATGGCTGCTCTCACTGGAGATATACCTAAAGAACAACTGCTTAACTGAAACAGTGTTCCACTGACATTTAATGCCTCCTTCAGACAAAGGTTTTCCAAGTCTCTCCACAACTTGACTCTGAGTAAGCTCAACAATTAATCTGTCTGAGAAAGGTGCGCCATGCTTCATGATGTCCTCCAACAAAGAGAAATTGATTCTTCAATATCATTGTTCCCACATGTTAAGTGGTAGCACAAGCGATCCATTCATAATTCTCTGTGCATTAAACCTCTAGCCTAGATTATGGCAAGTTATTGAAATACTTCAGGCTATTTATCATGTTCTTATCAGCAGTAGGCAAAGAACTAATCTTATCAATTCTACAGTAGGAATAGAAACAGAAAACAAGGTGACTTTGGTTAGTCCACTTGTTATACGAAGTGTGGCTATGTCTTTGAATGGGTGAAACTTTCCACACTGCTCATTTTGGGGTAGTATAAGCTCACAGAACTTTTGTCATGTTAGCTTCGTGACTGATCAGTGGTTGCCTTTGATCTTGAGTGGCTTACCAGCTATACTCTAGTCTTAACTATCCAAGTTTCAATGGATACATGCATCCAATAACATGTGTTTAATATTACGTGACTTGATTGGGTTGTAATGAGTGAGTTGACTGGTACTATGGACTGAATGTTTGTGTCCCCTCCCCCAAATTTTTATATTGAAACCTAACCCCCAATCTAAAGATATTAGGAGGTGGAAGTCTCTGGGAGGTGATTAGGTCATGAATGAGGTGGAGCCCTTATGAATGGGAGGAGAGCCCTTATTAAAGAGACCCCACAGCGCTCTCTTACCACCCCCACCAGGTAAGGACGTAGGCAAAGATACCATCTATGAACCAGACATTGATCCTCCCACTGTCTTGATCTCAGAATTCCAGCCTCCAAAACTGTGAAGAAGGAATGCCTGATGGTTTAAGCACCCAGTTTGTGAGCATTTGTTATAGCAGCCTTAGGAAACTCATACTTGTGAGAATGAATGGATTCTTTTCCATACAAAGTCAATGCATGAAGCAATCAGAGTTTTCAAAAGAGAAACACTTCTTCAAAAACAATAGAGATTATTGAGCATGTCTCTTGCTTTCTGTCACTCATTCATAATTTTATGGGTGTGCATTCCTTTCTGCCGATGAGTTTTGAGTTTATCTTTATATGGAGACCCAGAGATTATTTTATATACAACCTAAACCAGGTAAAATACTCATAGAACAGAACAGAAAACAGGCAAGAGTAAAAGATGCAACCAGTGCTTGCACATTTCTCTCTGTCCCTTCCTCTTGCTTTGTTATGTTACTTTGCTTTCATAGAACCACAGAATGGGAAGCTCAATTTTGAGTCATTTTATCCAATGAATTCTAAACCAAATGCTAAAAATCTCTTTTATTTTGATGGCAAATTGTTGTGTCTGTGACTGTCAACAAAAAAGCTTTATTTGCATTTAAAAAAATTCATAAAACAGCTCTTATTTTTGTATTCCATATATGCAGAAGGCTCTTAAAATGTATAACAACTAGTAGACACAGATCCTGGCCTATCACTGTTGAAGACAGCTGAAACAGCTACCTCCGGGAACATTCAGTGGATGTCATGGCATTGCATACATGTATGTCTGTGGATGTCCCTATGATAGACATTTCACACTCAACTATAAATGAAATGTGCTCACAGAACTTGTGGAATGCTGAGGTTCTGGCTTATTCTCTCAAAATAGCAAAAAGTGTGCTTCATTTCTTTGCCCACTGAAAGTTCCTTGAAGAAGGGCTTAAATTTTGAATGATTGTTACATTCTCCAGACTGAAAGCAGTGCCTACCACTGTGACAGATCAATAAGTATTGACTCTATGAAAAAAAATTGTCAGTGATTATTATAAATCAGAAAACCTTTCCTTAGGCTACTATGCATTTCAGTCTCAATGACATTTCAAAGGCAGCCAGCCATAGGTCATGTTCAGCATTTTATTTTTTTAACCTGAGATTTTTTTTTTATTTTTTTTTTGGTGGGGGGGGCGTGGTTTAAAAAAAAAAAAAAGCCTACACAGTCTGTATGTTTTCAGAAGTATTTTTCCTCCTTGAGCATATGTTGTATTAATGTGTTAATGTGGAAACATCAATGTCTAGTGTCAGTTTCAAGACTCTGGCAAGATCGGCTGCTTTTCATTGGCTACTTGGGAGGCTGAAAAGCAAGCGCCTACTTTGCTGTTTCTGGTGTCTGAGTTTGAGTCATGTCTGGGAGTATCTGGGTTTCCATCTACCAGCATAAACAGGGTGAAGACACCGGTCCTGAGGAGAAGGCATGACATTCAGGTTGACTGTTAACGTATGAACATTGTCAAGTTCAATTGTGACCACTAGGGACATCATCTCAGGTTCTATGTACAGTATTCATACATATACCACATCAAACCCTTGACATGTAACTATGTTCTATATTATCACTACCTGAAAACATGTAATAGGTAACGTTTGTGGAAACTAATAATTGTATATACAAGTACAATTTTAAGAACTTTTAAAAAGTTGAATGGGTCACTGGAACAATTCAATACAATCATATGAAAATTTTATTTTAACCAAATAACTTTGATGAAAACATAAATTATAACAAAAAGTCATTCTATAAAAATTTTTAAGAGTGAAAAAAAAGTTGAGTGGAAAAGAAGATTAAAATAATCATTAAGGAACACTTCTTTGGAAATGCTAGATTGCAAGATCGTTATAACTTTCTGAGTTACAATGTTGAAATCAAATATTTAAAGTGAAACAAGAATACAAAATAAGTTAATAGAGGTTTGGTTAAATTATCATTCTAACCTCCTTAGAAATATTTGGTGTATTGGAATTTAGAGTGAAAACAAAATAACCTTTAAGAATTATACTGAATTTAACTCATAAGCCGGGGTCACTCAAAAAGCTAAAAATAAAAGGCCCTTTGGGAATGTTTTATGAAGACAACTTAAAAATATCAACTGTACCACATCAAGTTTTCCCAATGAGGGAAAATTCCATAATTATTTCTACCAGGCATGATAAAACCAGCATGGAAAAGACATAGCAAGAGTATAGCAAAAATATATCTCATGAAAATTATAAAAAGAAAAATGATAGAGAAAGGGAGAATATCTTTCATTCTTTCAATCAGTCTTCTAAAGACAGTATTTACAATCATTATAAGAAAATAATTCATTGCACCTTATGAAATAAAATTTAAATTATTGCTATGGACACTGGATCGTTTTCAGTAAAGATTAAGCATGTTTCATAACAGTAAATTCTCAGTACTAAGTTTCTTCTAGGGGAAAAGAAATGCTTCTGACGGTCTTTTCCCTGAATTATACTCAGCTGTGCCCCAAAAGGCTCATAATATCAATAAATGTGCCAGTTGGAACTGAGCCTCTGTTTAGTGTCGCTAATGTGAAAAGTGTGTCAGCCGAAGCAGATCTGAGGCTGACAGGACTGGAGAATTACCACTCTTCAACAAAGAGTCTAACTTTGAACATTGGGGTATGAAATTACAACAAAACTGCAGTGATGATTATCTGGGGGGATGCAGTAGCAGATCCTTGTGTACCAGAGATAGTCTTTCACAGTGAATATCACCTTCAGCTTTGACACCAGCTATGCATTCGTTTTGACATTGTGCCATTCAGTGTGCATTTGCTCAGGCGGCTGTAACAAGATATTACAGACTGGATGGATTAAACAACAAACATGTATTTCTTGCAGTTGTGTAGGCTGGGAAGTCCAAGGTCAAGGTGGAGGTGCATTTGGTTCCCAAGGAGAAGAAGGACTCTCTCTCTGGTTTGCAGACTGTGTGACCTTCTTGCTATGTCCTCACATGGAGGAGACAGAGAGAGCGACAGAGATAAGAGAGACAGAAATTCAGGGACAGTCAAAGACAGAGATAGACAGACAGAGAGAAACCAATCATCTGTCTGGGATCTCTGCCATTCATGAGGTCTCCACCCTCCTGAGTTAATCATTTCCCAAGACTCCATCTCTAAATAGCATCCTTTTGGGGGTTAGGGTTTCAGCATATGAATGTGGCAGTGAGGGGACACCTAAACTGAATTTATAACACAGTGTGAGTCACAAATATGTATTTCACTTGTCTTTATTAGAAGTATGGTGTCATAATCTGATGTAGGTGTTTTATACTACAGTATTTCACACTCTGAACTCTCCTCTTGTCCAAATTTGAGGCAAGGGAATAAATACTCTATAGGTAAAAATGCATCTTATGTATTTTTAACAGCTATTCCCCCCCCTACATTTTAAGAAGAATTTATATCAGTGTGAAGAAATTACAGAGAAAGTAATTAATTTAAGACAGAATAGCTTCTAACTCTTAGGTCTCTGTTCCATAATGAAGCTTGGCTTACCTAATTGTCATTTTCCCATCTAAGATGTATGACTGTTCTAGGATATGGTAGACAGAACTCATAATTACATAGAGAATTCAGCTAGGAAGTTTAAAGGTCCCCTTCCAACGGAAGATTCTAAAATTGTAGCTTTTATTTCACAAACAACTGCCTTGGCAGTCAGCCACTGATCATCAATTTGTCTTGTCTTTAATAGCTAGATGTTGAATGAGGATATAGCATTGTATCACATTCTAGATGGAGTTGTATTCTGGTTACAACTTCTTGTTTGTGCAATATGATGCCTTGAAAATGTGCATAATGGGGACACTCTAATGACTATAAAATAAATGACTATGTGACCAGGTCAAGAGACAGAGCATGACTGGAGCCCCCAAGGACCCTCCACCCAGTGTCTCCCTTCTCTCCACTTCCCTTCTAGTTACCACCTGCATAAGCATTCCTCACTTTGCCTGTTTTGACCATTAGATACATGGAATTATGCGATATGTATTCTTTCATCTCTTAATTTCTTCTCTCAACATTATGTTTATATTATTCATCTATGCTGCTGACCATTCAATCATCCTCACTGTGTAGTGCTCCATTGCATGAATATCGCATTGTTTGTTTATTCATTCCACAGGTTTTGTACTATTGAGTTGTCTCATTATATCGGGTAGTACTGACCTTGTTGGAATAAACATTGCCCTATGCTTATCTGGTTGCACAAGGTCAAGAGTCTTTCTAGATTACATTCCAAGTATGGAATAGCTCAATCAAAAGGAAATCTTTGACCATTCTGAGTAATACCCAATTATTGTCTAAAATGATTGTGCCAATTTGCATTCCTCTCAGTAGTGGGAGAAAGTCTCCATCATACTATATATTTGCAAACTCTTGGTATTGTTCATTGTAAAAATGAATGTTACATATTGGAATCCTGGTCATGAACAATTTTGACAAAGTCAACTTTAAAAAAACTTATCTTCTGTAAATTAGGACTAATGGCAATACTAAGAAGGATAGGAAGATGATTATAAGAATTAAATATTAAATAGGATGATATAATGTGTTTAGGGCAAGGCCTAGCATGTAGTAAGTTCTCAGTAAATAGTAATATTAGTATTAATTAGGTAGTGGTTTCTATAGTAATATGAGCTAAGATGCAATTGAATTCCAGAGAACAGTTCCAACAACAATGTACTGCATAGACAGTCATACAGAGAACAGAGTGTGGGGCAGCCAGGAGACCAGGAGGGTGGTTCTCAGGGAGGGTGGGTCTTCAGCCAGACTCTCCAAGCAGGAGTGAACATATGAGCAAATGTAACCCATCACACATGTGTCTGTCATTCCCAAGAAGACTGCCACTTCTAGTATTTCCTCTGTAGTCCTCTAACATGCTAGCTAAGCACATACTTGGCTCTCAGTTTTCTAATAGTTGTTTTGGTGGAGGGATCAGGTTCCAGCCAGTGATTGCTGGTGAAAATGTGCTTCGAAATGTTAAAACTGGGAAGCTAGTTGTTTAGTACTCTTAAACTAGATTTGGGCCCAGCTTTTTTTTTCATGAATTAATAAAGTATCTGAGAACCCCACCCCACCCCACCCAAAAAAATGGATTATTATGTGAAAGTCCACACTGCCTGTGTAGTATTTCAATAAAACTTCAGTTTCCATTCATTCTTTCTCAAGATTTGGGAATAAGTTACATATTGGCCTCACATCTTAAACCTATAAGGTAATAATAACATTTTGCTGTGTAAATTTAAATGATTCTTAACATCCCTTTAGTTGTTTATTGACTTTTCAATCATATTAGAATGAAAATTCATAAGGACACTTTTTGTCTGTCATTTCTCTACTTTAGCCTCAGCACATCCTGCTTTCCTTACACACACACACACACACACACACACACACACACACATATAAACACCCTAAGTGTTACAATGATCTACCTCCTACCATCAGCAGCTGTGGATTTCTCTTTCTCAAATCTCCCTATCTTCAGGTTCCGCCTCCCTATCACAATCTCCAATACTATTCTAGTCCTGATCTCTGTTGATTTTCCATACACGCAGAAATAATCTAAAATGTTAGCTTCTTGTGTTTTACACTTCTCTCCTCAGCCTGCCCTAGCCATTCCCTTCTAAGTTCCTATCAGAGACCTTGTCATTATAATCACAGCCCCTCAATAATCTTCACTCAGTGAGCATTCCATTCTTTAGCTGCCACTTCCTGCTCAGCTCTAGTGTCTCCATGGCAACAATAACCCAGAGTCCTCCCTGTCTTTGTGGTTTTCCTCCCTCTCACCCTTGTACCCTCACTTCCTTCCTTACCGGAGTCTTAGCTGCTTCACATCCCTGACACCACTTGGATGGTTAGTCTGTTAAACTTCATACATTCTAACAAGCATACAGTGGCATCTAACTCACTGTGGTTCCAATGTGCATTTCTATAATGACTCCCAATGCTGAGCATCTTTTCATGTGGTCATTTGCCATCTTAACAAGTATCTTTCAAAAAGCATAAGTTCTTAATTTCACCTAAGTTTAGCATCAATTTTTGATTTTTGACATGTGTGTGTATCGTGTCTCGATCTCATATCTAAGTAATCTTTACCTAACCCAAGGAAACAAGGATTTTCTCCTTTGTTATAGTCCACAAATTTTATAGTTTAAAGTTTAAGTTTAGACCTATGACACATTTTCAGTTAATCTTTGACTACTTTTTATTTCTTTGCTTCCCCATGTGAATACCATTTGTGGAAAGATTATCCTTTCCCCCACTGAATTGCCCTTGTACTTTTGTCAAAATTCAATCGACTATATATACACGTGAGTCTTTGGGGGGGCGGGGGGGGGGGAGACACTGCAATCTGATTCATGAAGCTATTAACCCATCTTGATGCCAAAACCACACTTTCTTGATTCCTGTAGCTGTATAATAATTTTGAGGTCAGGTAATATCAGTCCTTCATGTTTTGCCCTCTTTTTTAAAGTTGTTTGGGTATTCTAGGTCTTTGCAATTTCACATACATTTTAGAATCAGCTTGTCATTTTCTACAAAAAAGAGATCTGCAGGGTGTTGATGGAGATTGCATCGACCTATAGATGAATTTGTGAGCGTGCTACCTTAGCAATAGAGGATCTTCCAATCTGGGGACATAGTACATCTCTCCATGTGTTTGCATCTTCTTTAATTCATTTCAGTAATGTTTGGTTCCAGGGTCCAGGACTTGCATATATTTTATTAGATCTGTCTCTAAGTGTTTCGTATTTGTGATTCTTCTGCAATGTTGTTTTTTTTTTCATTTTCAGTTTTTGAATGTTTATTCCTAGTATACAAACATACAATTTATTTTTTCCAATTTTTTTCTGTTTTAAAATAAACACAACATATTAATAACATTTACCATCTTGACCATTTCTAAATGTACAGCTGAGCAGTACCAAGTGCATTCCTACTGGTGTACAACCATCCCCACCATCCACCTCCATCGCTCTTTTGGTCTTATAATGCTGAACCTTTATACTTTTTGAACAGTAACTCCCCATTCCTCCCTTCCACAGCTCCTGGAAGCCTTCATTTGATTCTATGTCTCTATGATTTTGACTATTCTAAGCACCTCATACTAGTGGTTTTAGACAGTATTCATCTTTTTGTGACTGGCTTATTTCACTTAACATACAAGAGCTGTCCAGAAAAAAATCCAACCATTGTCAATATAACAAGAACAAGTAGGTACATGGCCAGATACTTTCTGGACAGCCCTCATTATGTCCTCAAAGTTCATGCATGTTGCAGCACGTGTCAGAATTTTCTTCCCTATTAAGGCTGAATAATATTTCACTGTAGGTATAGACCACATTCATTTATCCATTCATCTGTGAGGGACACTTGAGTTGCTTCCATGTTTTAGCTCTCATGAATAACACCGCTACAAACATGTGTGTACAAATACACAGTGTGATCAGAAAATACAGTGAATGTTTAAATTTTTTAAATGTGTTACACATTTGCCATTAATCCCCCTCAAAATGCTCCCCGTCACTTTGAATACACTGAGCCCGTGGTTCTGGCCACTTTCTGAAGTGGTTCTGGAAGTCCTCTTCCGTGAGTGTCTTTAGCTGCGCTGTCATGGCTGCCTCAGTGTCCTGACTCAGTGAAAGATGCTGGTCAGTAGTTTTGTTACCTTAGTTACTCATAGTTTCGATCTCCATCAGTTCATTTTATTTTTTTTCTATTTCCTGTGTCTCTAGTTAGCCTTCTCAGTCTTTCCTCCATCTCCCTGAGCATATGGAACACAACTGCAGATGCTGTTGTGTTAATGTCTCAGTCCACCAGCTCTATCATCATTGTCATTTTTGCATCTATTTCTGTTGATTGATTGCTCTCCTCTACATGGGTCATATTTTACTGCTTCTTTGAATGCCCAGTATTTTTTACTGGTTGACTGGCATTGTGAATTTTGCTTCATTGGGTCCTCGGTATTATTTTATTCCTATACTATTCTTGACCTTTGTTCTAGAGTGGCGATAAGTTACATGGAAAGAGGTACATTCACTAGAGGTCATATTCTAAACCCTCCTAGTCAGCATTTGCTCCATTAGTGAGGCAATTCTTTTGGAAAACGCGATCTGATGACCATGGATATGGAGTTTTCTGCTCTCATGGTGGGTTGTACACTATTCCCAGCCCCTCCCTAAGGATTGTTTCCTCTCTTGCTTTTGTGTAGTTTTCTTATATATATATATATGAGCTCACCAGTACTCAGCTGGAGATTCCAGAGGGCTCTCCATAGCCCTCCAAACTCTCCCTGGACTGATCTCCCCACTTCATTACTGTGGCCCACAGATTTGAGTTGGCCCTCCTAAAATCTCAATTCCGTCTCCTCGACCCAGGGAAATGGCTGCACTCCATGTGATCCTCCTTCTCGCACTATGGTCCTGACCCTTGACCATGGAGAAAACCGGGGCAACATCAGGTTCACCTTACTCATCCCCCTCTTTCACTTTCCTTTATGTCCTGGTGTCTGATGGCCACTCTTCAGTTCCTTAATTGTTTCATAAAGAAAAGTACATCTGGTCCCTGTTATCCCCTCTTTGCCAAAAAGGAATCACCCATCTAATTTAAAATTCCATTTATTCTAGAACTCTTAATTTTCCACTTCTCCGCAAGCCTATCATTTTGATGATAGTGATTCCACTTATGTGTTTTTAAGGCAAACATTGCTTCTTGCCAGCTGACATCTTGACTCTCCTGATGTGTAAGTAACACCATGTGGTTTGGAAATAGCCTATTCACAGATAAGGATATTCCCTCAACAACTTTGTTGCTGACTTGCTTCCTCTGGAATCGATCTAAGAGCAGCCTCACTTGCCCAACACTGTCATTAAATGCTTTTTCCTAAGGTCAATAGAGCCATTTTCAGCATTACTATTAGCATAATGTGTCCTATTAATCATAGTCTGTGATTTAGAAAAGCTTATCAGCTAGCTGTCCAGCACTGATAGTGTTTCAGTGGTTGTGTGTTAACACAATTGTTGCAGCTTCAATTACGTTCCTCTTTCTCCTTCTAAACTACAAATTAAGAACCACTTATTAAAATGAGGGGTGATTATGTACATTAAACATTGCTTTTTACTTGCTTTGGTTTACCTATTGTATCCGTTTGGATGAGAACTCAGAATCCTATGTTTGAAAGGGTTGTAGGCTCATGTCAAAAATTTATTACAATATGCTAGCCTTTGTATTTAGAGACCCTTTGGGAATTACTTAGATTTTGTATGAGCTTTTGGACTTAAATCGAAAATGGATGATCTTAAGGGGGTAAATTACTTGAAAAATGTCTTCTGCTACTTCTTCCTTCTTGCTAGCCAATGTGAGCTGATTTTAAAATGAATTACTAGCATGCTATCTTTAAACTCAAGTGTCTGATCCGTTACCCCTCCTTTCTGAGTGTAGCAGCGTTCTTGCAAAAGGCATGGTTGAGGGTGAAAAACCATAAGTCATCTACTTTGAAGGTTTCACAGCTTTAATAAATGTGATGTGTCAGCTCCTTCATTTCTAAGGGATTTTATTTATTTTGTGCTTCCTCGAATTTTCTCAGAAGGAATAAAGTTATACAGGAACCTACTCTCATGCAAATGAACATTTTGGCTCAGGTCCCTGCTAAATTTCTTAATAAATAATAGAAGAAGACACTAGAATGGGGACATGTTAAAGAGGCCATGCATCCCTCATAGAAAGAGCTTCCTGCTGGGAGATCTGGGCCGACTTGCATGGGGGTGACCAGGAATCCAAAACACAATAGCAGCAACTGAGATTTGGTTCCAGAAATGACTTAGATCATAAATGTGCCCAGTGCCATTTTATTTTTTTAATAGCTATATGTATACGTGTATTTAATTCACTTTAAATGGAACGACTTAACACCTGACATAAAATATGCACCTGATGCCTTTGGAGACAGAACACAGAATTCTCATGATTTTTGTTGTTGTTGTTGTTGATGATATAATAACCTTTAGTTCAAGAGAAGCAGGTGGCTATTTAAATAGTACGTACGTTTAGTTAATAGTTGTAATTGTGACACTTTAAGGACAAACAGGATATCATCCCTTCAAAGACCAGTTTTAGTCCAGATCAGGGCTGGGCAAGATACCAATGGATCGCAGTCCACTGGTGGATCACCAGGCAATTTCAAGGTGAGCGCCTGAATTAAGAAAAAGTATTGTAGCAGATGCTATATCACACCAGGACCTAGTGGTTAGCCAACTAGACATATAAGAAATACATTTTTTGCATGCACATGTACAGCTGCTAGAGGTCAGAATTGGCTCTTCACAATCGAGGTGGCTGTACGTACTAGAACAAGCGAAAATAAATAGCTGGTGGACCATGACACTTGGAGAGAATCAGAAGTAGCCTTGCCCTGAAAAAGTCTGTCCAGGCCCAGTCTAGATGTTCTTTAAAATAAAGATGTGTATTTTCTACATCTTAAGCGAGAAATGCAATCTTGTTAAAATGGGACTGATTCACCCAAAGATGAATATTTTACTGAATTGATACAACTCCCGCACTGCTGATATCTTCTTTAGAAGGGCTGTCATTTTAGTTAAATAGATGTCTCGGTCTTCAATAATTTTATGTTCTGAAGCTTTCAGATGCTACTTCCAAAGGAGGCCAATTAAGACTTTCATTATATTTAAAAAGCTTCTCTTTCTGAGGATTTCCCTGCCTTGACGGGAAAGGAGAAGGGGAACTTCACAGATTGACAGTTCATGTTAAATTTTTTCAACTTGGCTTCATTACAATGTTTGAGGAATTAAGGTATACACTTTTTCTCTTTTTCATGATTTCTTGTTTGAGACTTTCCCGAAAGATGATTTTCTTTTTGTCTTTTCTTTCGTGATGTCTCTTTGAATACTCTGTCATAAAGACTAAAGCTAAAAATCCCTTGCAACAGTGACAGAGCATGTATTCATTTCCTAGGTCTGCCATAACAAGTGGTCACACATTGGGTGGTGTGAAAGAACAGAAATGTATTCTCTCACGATTCCGGAAGCTAGTGCTCCAAAATCAAAGTGGTTGGTGACATCACGTTTGGTCTGGGACTCCGAGTAGAGTCCCGCCTTGCCTTCCCGCCTCCCGTAATGGTCTTGAAGTCCCACCTATGGGGAGAAACAGTGCACGATTTGTAATCAGAGGAGGCAAGAGGAGACATCTGTGCCAATGTCCGAAATGGAGACTGCTTCTCTACTGCTCTGTATACCCTCAGCAAGGCTCCTCATTTCCTAAGCATGTACGAGTCGACAGTGTTTCTACTGTAGGTGAAGGGTGCAGCAAAAGGCCGATCATGTCTGTTGTGAGAACAGAAGTATCAGTAAGGTACTGAGTATACAAAGCACAGTCGGACAGAATGTACTTCTCTAATCTCCTTCTTATTTGGGGTAGTGTTAACAATGGAAGTGATGTGTAGTATTAAAAACAAAAAACAACCCAGTGTCAAAAGAAGGAATGGCACAGTGAGGAGGCCCTGGTGAGCACTTCTCCCCAGTTTTTGTTGGTTACTTTCTTGGAAGTTTAGAACTGGGGGCGCGGCATCCTTTGTACGACAGCGTTTTCTCCACTCCCCCAACCACTCCATTCCTTTTAGACGAGAAGGAGGCATCCAACAGAGACCCAGTTCTCCAAAGAGCACCATGACTCCTATACTTCTAACCACTGGGAAGAGATTTCTATTTCCCATTCTTGACTTTCTTCCTGAAAATCTCTGTGTACTTCACTGGCTTATTCGTAAGATATTCAACAATTGACTGTTGATGTTCTGGTGAATAAAATGCAAGGCCTAGCTTACGCAATATCAAGATGTACAGTTGGAGGCCTCTTGCAGCGTTGTGAGTGCTGATCCACGCCCCACCATCAGGTACCCAGTGAGTTCTTCCACCTGAATTTGTTTCATTTTCCTCGACAGTAAATTGGATGGGAATAGTTTTTGTACTTCCATGGGTTGTTGGGAAGCGTGCTTATCCCAGACGTATAGTGATCACTGACTCAGCTGTTAACCTCTCATT
Source organism: Craseonycteris thonglongyai (assembly GCA_004027555.1). NCBI lineage: Eukaryota > Metazoa > Chordata > Mammalia > Chiroptera > Craseonycteridae > Craseonycteris > Craseonycteris thonglongyai. The sequence continues at coordinate 107,721 of PVKE010000460.1, forward strand.
CTCGAAGAACGTGGGTCACGTGTGCCACATTGTGAAGGCCAGCTAGCTAGACAAATCTGTAAGAGTTTCGGCAATGCTCTCTGTGTGCTGACGGTAAAAGACCTGGGAGCTTCTGGCCTGCTTCCTCATTGGTAAGCGCTTGGCTTGTGACACTCTATGCTGCCCCCTCTGCTGAGCCCGCCTAGCAAACTGAGAGCCAATGAAGGGATATCATTTTGAAGTTGCTAAATGTGTGGGAGTTTGCTCTGCAGCCATAGAAAGCTAGCACCACCGGAAGTGCTGTCACCATAGTGTTCAGTCCTGCCAGAGCGGACTATGACCTCAACAATTCAAACACAAGTTTGAGAGGTGATTTTTTAAAACCCGTCCACATTGCGGCTCAATCCATTGGTATGTTAATATATTTAAGGCTAAGAAGCAAGGGGCCTGAACACAGAACAGTTACTCACAGGGTCTCTTTAATACTCAAAGTCCCCATCCAATAAACCTGGTGTGAAGTGGCCATTGAGACTCCCCATCATACTGATTTCACAAGGATTGGACAACATGGGAGGCTGAGCACACGGTCACTCCTTCTTTCCCACGGAGTGGGTTTTTTCTGTGCTGTCTCCTACCAAAGAGGCTGTGTGTCTCACAAAAGCATCCGTGTTGAGAAGCTGGGCACATTCCTGTCTGTGTCCTTACACATCCTCAGGTCATCAAGTCTGGTTCTGATTCACTAAGTCGTGTGTCATATGTTTCACATTCTAAGTTCCAATAATGTGATTCCCCCTTTGCAATAACAATACTTATTTTCCCAAGTTTTTGAGTAAAATGGGTGGTCTTGAGCAAGTGTCGTTTAGTTCATGGGTTATCATATTCTAGCCTTGCAAATTCCTGCCTTACCTCTTTATACCACCAAGGAGAGTGTCACCCAAAAGAAAAAAGGCACAGGCCAGAAGTCAGAAATCACACAAAGACGTGGTTCCACATTCTCAAAGCTAAGCAAGGACTAGATATATATTTTCACAGATGCTATTACTCTCAAATACTTCGTGTGACACAAAACCTATTGTTTTCTTCTGATACATTCAAAATAAAACAAGGAATGTTCTCACACCCCAGTTTAACTAGAATAAAATCAGTTCCGAACCTGGCTTATACTCATATCACTTTCACGACAGAGACTTGGTGTCAAAACATCTGAGTTCAAATCCTGGCTCTGCGATGAGTGATGGAGTGTAGATGTTTTAGCTCACAAAATGCTGACAATCATTTCTACTGCACGTATGCTAATGACGATACAAATGGCAAAAGTCACTTTCCACAGTGCCTTACACCTACCAGGTCCTCAGTAACTGTCTAAATAATCTCTTTTATCTATGAATGATACTGACACAACCCACTGAATACATGTAAATGTAATTATTTAGCTTTATCTAAGATAAAATTATGTGAAACTTTGTATGCCATGTTCTTGAGTTTAAACCTTGCTTCATCTGCATTTTACACCCATGCTTAGTTATAAACAGTAGAAACACCTGAAGAGGAACACAGATGGTTATTAGAATTAAGACTGAGTGTGGGGAAGCTGGGATGGCTCAGTGGGTTAAGCGCTCACTGTGCAGCCCCAGAGACTGAGGATCGAATCCTGGGCCCGGCCCAGGCGGACCCATATGCTGAGCTGGGGTGTGCTCCCAGTTCAGTTCTTGCCGGGGCCTATGTGGGAGGCTCCTGGCCCCGTTCCTGCCCTGCGCAGCCCTGTGCCCGCCTGTGCAGTAAAACTATATGGAAAACTAATGCTGTCAACTATGGAGACTGCTCTGGGCCCTCCCCATTATCTTGGTCTCTCTCCATCTATCTCTCTCTCTCTCTGTCAAAAACAATAAAAATAAATCTTAAAAAAAAAAAAAAAAAAAAAAAAAAAAGACCGAGTGTGGTTCCAGCACCATCACTTACTCAGGTAAATTACCTGATCTCCACTATCACTTTTTCTCATCTGCAGTGTCTTGGGGCAGGCCTGGGCACATTTCTTCAGGACTAGGGCCACTTCTAATTTTCTCCAAGTGTCACGGTCTACTAGCAATTAATTTTCGCTAGCTCAAATACATACAGCCACCTCGATTGTAAAGAGCGTGTCCTCAGCTCTAGTAGCTATATGTGTGTGTACAAAAACAGGTTTCCTTTGCATTTAGCTAGCTGCCTAGCTGCTAGACTCTGGCATAATGTGGCATCTGCTACATCACTTTTTTCTTAATTCAGGCAGTCATCCCAAAATTGTTCGGCGGTCTACCAGTGGACCATGATTGATATCTTACCCAGCCCTGTTCTAGGGTTTATGTGAACATCAAAACTTTATAAGGCAGTGGCTTTAAAGTCTTTGGCAAATTGCCTGAGGCCTGCAGAATAATAAACATTAGATATTTTAAATATCATAGTCATGAATCTGAACAGTACATACACTAAACAGCAAATTGATGAATGTCTAAAAGGGAACAGCATTGGGACAGTCAGTAGTCCTGTTGCAAGACTATTTTTAATTACAGCATTTTAAAAATAGCTACTATAATTATTCTGAACCTGACAGTGAGCTGAAGCTGCAACCACGCTGGGAAGTGTAGTGCTAATCAAGGGAGCTCCAGATCCAGAGAGAGCGCCTGACCCGCAACAAGCGAGAATCAAGACCCCACAGTCTGAGCTCCCATCTTGAAATGCTTGGGTTGTTGCTGCAGACGTTGAGAGCAGGGGTGGGATGTGCTTCTCACTGGTTAGTGAATTAACTGAGGTCTTTGCGAAGAAGACACAGGATTTCCAGACCTTCTATCCTCTAGGAGAATCTGTTCTCTGTGACTTCTGTTTCTTTTACTTCCCTACCAAAAAAGGAGCCATCAGAGCTCTGCCTGGAGGCATGTAGAGCAGCCCTAGAAGTCCAATGCCCTCCAGGCACTAGTTACTGTATCTGCCAGGAAGACTGTTTCAACAGTATTTCTGTTTTTTAGTGGTGCACAAGAATGCTTCTAAGTAAAAAGACTTTTTTCTTTTCATTTACTCAGTCCTTCATTCTTTTACAAATGGAATATGTTTTCTTTCATTTTCTCTAATCTAGAAACATGCTACCCCTGGAGTAAGCATCATGAAATAGAGTTTGGATCATATTACCATTTCTCCATGATTTTCTACATCAAATGACAAAAAAAAACCCACAAAACAATCTGCCTAAGTTGCCTCAGTTGTCTCCTCTTGATGACAACACCTAAGCATAATCACCCACCACCATTCTTTTCGATCCCACCCCTTTGACTTTGTCTGTGCCATTTCTTAAATCTCAGTTCAAATGCCCTATCTTTTCTGAGTCCTTTTCCTCAACTCTGTAATTCCAGTGTGTTCTTTATTATCACTGGTGTTTAAGATCACACAACATCTTGCTTTCAACAGATGGATTCAGAATGATGTGACAAGAGTGCCTTCATGTCTCTGAACTCAATCAATGCTCAAAATAAGTCATGTGACATGAGTAGGAGAACTATTTCAACCCACACAGGAAAGTGCATAAAGAGGGGGTGGGTAAGGGAACACATATAAAGCAAATAGAAGGCATTAAATGGGATACTTTCATGACAGGTATTTCCTGGATATTATTGAAAAAGAGTAGAATGGACTAGACATGACCACTTTCAAGTATTTTTCACATGTATATATTTTTTTTTTTTTGCGATTTATAGATTTTTTTCTTGATGCCCCCAAAGCAATTCTGCAATAGGTGAATGCAAATGTATTTTGTATTCATTCATTCATTCATTCATTCAAAAACAGACATTGAACATTTGCCACAGTGTTTTTATAACTTTTTGCTAAAACTCAAAAGCAACGATAGATAAAATCAAGACAGTGACACCAAACTGTATTGGTTGTCATTCATTGTGTTCTCCATTGTCATCCACTCACAGAAAGAAAAACAAAAGCCAGATGAATTTAAGAATGTCCCTGATGAAGTAGTACAAAATATTAATTTTATTGTTTTTCTCATTGAGTATATGTGTTTTCATTATTTGGGAATAAAAAAATGACAAGTATAATATAAGCACATCTGCTGTACCACAATGCAATGGGTGTCTGGGGAAAAGGACCTGTACAACTGAGTCACCAGCTCAACTAGCCACTTCTCCCCTGTGACATCAGCTTTACTTGGAGAATGACTCAGAATCAAAATACGCACATTCAGACTCGGGTATTTGACAGACATTTCCTTGCAAGTGAACAAATTGAACCTGTCACTTCAAGAAAGAGAACTGACAGTATTTTTGACCAATGACAAAATTAGAGCTTACATGTGAAAATTAAAACACTAGAACATTTCCATGTAGTACTGTGAACTTGAGACTTTCCCAACATTCAAAGACTTTTCTGATGAGATCAGTGTTCATACTAATAAGTGTGCCCTTTCTGAAATTGCATAATGAGTCATTTCACCACTTGGAAGATACTTATACATCAATGAGCCAATATTTTGTATAAATGACCAATGTGTGATATCACACAATCTAGGCCCAATAGATTTTCATGTAAAAGAGTATGAAAAATTCATTAATATGATTTTGGCTTCCACGTCAGAGCATACCTTTGAGAGACCATTTGTTGGGTTTGGGAATAGTATCAAAGCAGTGTATCCATAAATACATGCTTTGGCTATTAAAATACTTCTTGTATTCCAACCACATGCCTCTGGGGGCAGATGTTCTCCATAATTTGAGAAAAACTACAAAAACAACACATTCAACAAGTGGACTACTGAAACAAAAAAAAGTTCAGCTATCTTCCATCACTTATGAGATTTGTAAACTTGTGAAACACTGCCACTCTGCTAACTATGTGTTTTTATAATTTGAAAAATAGTTACATTTATTAAAACATGATTCGCATCAACTTGTAATGGTTTTATTATTGTAATTTTAAAGTGCATTCATAAATAAATATGTTTTTAATTCTCTGTTTTAATTTTCAACACAGTATCTATAACTCATGCTAACAAAACACCTTTGGGGTCCTCAGAGAATGTAAAGGGTGTAAAGGAGTTTGGGGGGCAGACATTTTGAGAACTGATGGCATAGAAAGGAGACAAGCGACATGTGGTTTGCGTGAAAGGGGTTTCAAAATCTCTGGCTGTCCAAAGAGTTCTTCCATAACAAACTGCTGTCATAAATACCAAACTTTCATTCTGAAAAATTATTTCCCCTTGATTAAATATCGTTTCCTCTGCATGACCCTTTCTGAGCAATTCTATATTAAATTCCTTATGTTGAGTTGGGTGCTGTGATGGAAAGAGCTTAAGCCTTGGAGAAAAAAAACAGAGTTGATTCTGAAGGCTTTCTCTTTTGCTTACTTGACTGTAACTTCAGGAAAGTATTTAAGTGGCATCCGCCTCAGCTGGTTCACATGTAGACTGGGGAGACTATCACATTGCAAACTGGTTTTGTTGCTTAAAAGATGGACAATGTATATAGAACTCCTGCCACAGGGTGTGTTCACTGAACCTGAGTCGCCCCTCCCATCTCACTACCAGATGAAATAGATCCTGGATCACTTTCTGGAGAAGAACCAGGTTGCAGGTTGATGGTCCAGGAGAAAGAAGATGAGAAAGGGAACCAATGGATGGAAAAACTGTCAACTGCCTAAGGCGACCATGCCTCACACAATTCTAGGTCCCAGCTCCTGGGCTTTGTCAGGCACCGTCGCAACACAACAGCTTCCTTTCACGCAATGCCCCTCACACTTCCTTTCCTTCTTGGTGTTCGTCATTTCTTCTCCTTCAGTTCAACGTATCATCACATGAAGTCGTTTGTTCACTATGAAGTCCCACTTTTACCACACTACGTATTTCAAATGTCCTTTAAGCAGTCTCCGTTTTAGTAACTTAATTGGTTAGTTGCCCTGAGTAGAGGCTGAAATACTAACAGTTCTCTTTCAATGCTGATTGGCCATTAATTGCATTGCTTGTTGAAGTTCTGAAGTGCTTAGTTGGCTTTGGTCATAGCATACAAAACCACCTAATGAAGCCAATACTAATTCTTTTTTTAGACAGATTATGGAAACGGTAACCAAACATAGGTTATCTCATTGTTAATCATTTTGTTACTCATTCTTCTGTAATAGCACGGTATTTGATGCACATATGGTAAAGTTAGGATTTTCCAAATTTAGAGGGTCATAAAGTGAATTAACTGCAGACACATCTCATTAAGTAACAATAAAACTAATAGCTATAAAGTTAATACCCATTAGCTAACAAGTAGTATTTTAAAATATTTTTAAATTGTAAAATTAATATGGGGCTATATTAAGACATGTAAAAATGCAGTGTTTTAAGTAGGTCAGGCTTTATTAGATTGACTTTCTACCTAATACACGGATTGACAAATTATAAAGAATGGAAACTTAGTATAGTCACCATATCAGAACAAAACATAATCAGTCCTTTACAGTATAAAATTTGTGAATTCAGTATGCCATCTGTTCATCCCATCAACATGTACTATATTGGGTTATGCTAATATAATATACATATATATTTGTATAAATCTACATGACCTTGGGTAAGTTACTCAATTCTTTCAGTCTAACATCTTCTCTCTATAAAAATAGTATAATTTTATTCTTAAAAATATTGTGTGTGTATGTATGTGTGTGTGTGTGTGTACCAACTAAAAGATTAAAAGAGAAAGATTTTGTGCCTGATACATAACAAGGTCAATAAGTATTACTTTCCCTTTAGCTCCATTAGTTCCAACAAATTAATGGGACGTTTATCATGTATATATGAACTGACCATGACTATGATGAAGTTTAACCTGTGTTCTTGTTGGTTTGTTTATATCTATGGATCAGATAGAGTCACTAATTCTGGACTAAATTGTGTGTGTGTGTGTGTGTGTGTGTGTGTGTGTAGAAGGTGATTAAACCCAAACCTACGTGAACAAAGTCAACTAATTCCCTTTGTTCTTTAATGAAAGAACCAGGCAATTGTGTCTGTCCTTGTACTGCTCTTCACATGCATTTTTTCCTAGATTATAGCTTTGCACCACAGTGTGATGGGAAAATGCCATCCTCCTGTGTTTTCACTGGAAGACAAGTATAGTAGAGAGAGCCAAGACCCCACAGGGGGTACAGATGTTTTGAGAGTGAAAGTAGATTTTCACAGCTCCCAAGTCCTGAACAGTCCTTACTAACCATCTTTTTATGTATAACGATTGAAAATTTTTCAATGGGAATAATTTTCCACTTGAAAGCCTAAAAACAAAAAACAATCAGAATGAGAAACAATGAAAATCCCTTGTACATCTGAAGATTTATTTTCATTTTTTTTTTATTTTTTTTAGCACTGCGTCATTTGGGTGTTTTGAGTGGTGGGTAAGGGAGGGGGCAGGACTTTAATCTCTGTAGGACACTCTTTACACCTCACTGACAGATATTCACACCTCTCTCTCAAGGTCTATATTACTTCTCTGTTCATTGGAAATGAAAAATAATTCCATTTGCAGTTATCCCACTTAAAATCTTTCTGTGGCCTCTGCTAAAAGGCTTTCTCAATCTAAGTAGAATTTCCTAAGAAGCAGATTACCTCTTTCAAAAAGAGGTGTAGACAGCAGTGGTAGACTAGAGATAGGGCAGCTGCTGGAGGCCATGGGGAGGGATCTAAGCTGCTCTGGACTAGACTATTCTCCATGGGCACTGCAGCCAGCATGTGGCAGGTTAGCAAGGGTGTAATGCATGGGGCTCCTAAGTGGAGTGGTGGGGGTGATGTTCTGTCAAAGCGTGCTCAGTGGGGGACACAGTCCAAATGCAGCAGGCCAGCACCATCCCGTTTCCCTCAGCCTGGGACCCCTGAGTCCTGCCACCCCAACGAAGGACACTTCTGAGGAGTCTCACTGGAAACATGAGTTTCAGCGTGTCTGGGTGACATCAACCACAGAAAGCCTGAAGGACAGGAAATGGGCCAGTGGGTGGCTGGGCCCAAGGATGTGTTTGATTTTCAGCAGGGGCCTTAAATGGGCAGTTTCTTTTTTTCAAAGCTTGAAAAAGAATACCATCAAAATAGTATGCAGGGGGCAGGGCAGCACTGTTAGGAAATGCAGTGTTTTTTTTAATATAAATAACTGTAAAATGCTGTCCTCTGTTTCTCTTGGCTGCTGATACTTGTGAAGAAAGTAAATAGACACGGAAAATGACACCATCTTGCTGTGAACATAGAAATTCCAAACAGGACTGAAGTGGGAAAAACTGTGTATTCCCAGGGAGATGAGTTTCTCATCCTTGGTGTTCCCATTTAGACACAGTCTGGGGGCACTGGCCCCAGGACTGACTGCTATCTTGTAGTTGTGGTCTTGTATGCAAATCACAAAAGACAGGTAATTGAGTAACAAGAGCAGTTGATCACTGGGAAGCAAATTATTATTAATTTTTTTTTTGACAGAGAGAGAGAGAGATACAGAGACAGAGACAGAGAGAGAGAACTGAACTGGGGGAGCTCCCAGTACAGCATATGGGTTCGCACGGGCTGGGGCCGGGATTCGATCCTCGGTCCTGGCGCTGCAAAGTGAACACTTAACCCACTGAGCCATCCCGGTTTCCCCACAAATTATTATTTAATATGTATGTACAGAGGTGATAATCCATATTGTGAGCTTAAACAACGATGATGAATTCCCTTTTGTTTATTATCAATAGATTTCCCCTCCAATTCAGTTATTGTTCTCAAGATTCCACATTTATGTTCCAAGAAGAAAGAGCAAAACTCTAAATTATTAGCAGGAAGACCATGAATAAGTATAATACTTTATTCTATGACATAGAACAAACTTGTGTGGTAAGAGAATAAAGAAACAGATAAAAATTAAAAAGGGTAAGCAGATGAATACATTTTTTTACCTATATTCTTGTACCTTAGGAAATTCTTCAAAGGAAAGAAAATCATGTAAAATTTGTGTTTTATTGTTTCTTGTATTCTCAACCTCTTATGTATAAGAAACATCAACTAAAAGGACAAGAATATCAGATTCCTTTAAAATAAATTTGTTCACAAAAGGATTTTCTCCTTCTGTACCATCAACAAAACTCAGTGAATGGCTTGGGCTTTACGTATTCCCCTAGTATGTTTATAACTATGAACATGAACTAGATTTAAAAAAAAAAAATTCTTGAACCCAATCCAATTACAGACTTCCTCATCCTGGTTTTTTGTTGTTGTTGTTGTGTTTTTTTTTTCTTTAATTGTTACCACAGTCAACTTTATTTGTTTGACCTAAAATTGGCTAGAAAATGATTGTATTTTCAGGACTTGGGAATTGTCAGGTACCTCTTGAGAACTCATTTTGCTCTTAATTGGAATAATAATGGATTTGTGTTATTTGAGAGAAGAAAACAACTGGCTTTCGCTAGGAGATGTGCATTCCGGTCCCTCTTTTCGGTCTAAATTGGTTCCAGATAGAAAAATGGAACTTTTCCCTGGAGGCCTACAGGGTGGAGACTGAGAGAGAGACTTCATGTTGTAAACATGTTCTTGGCAAACGCCATGAAAGTGTAGCTTCACCCTCAATTTGCTAACATTTATGCTTAGAATAGTAAATCACCCGTTCCAACAAGTTGGATTTGGCAGAAATGCTGTTAAGAGTTAGGTATGAGAGTCCTGCTCAGGAACACAAACAGAGAGGTCCGTAGAGTTTCCCTCTGAAGAAATGCACATCACCCTGCCGGCCACCAGCGATGTCAGTAAACCCCCTGCTCAGCCTTTTAGAATGAACACCCAGGCATCACTGCAAAGCAGCCAGTGAGGTCACTGCTCTGTTGTCTAGGTTATGAACAACACCTCACAATGTCCCCAACACATAGAAGTGAGCCTTCCCAGGAATATGGCACCCACGTCACGTGGAGAATATGTACTTTCTTCTACCAAGAATCGCTGGCCGATTTCTCAAGAAATCAATTGAGTTCCAAAAGCTACAAAGGCGGGCTGATAAATTTTGTCTCCACCTAAACAGAAGACGAATGGAAAATGATATTTTAATGAAATTTTAAAAAGAAATATAGCTACATCATTTCTTTTCAAAGTTGAATAATTATTTTACTACAAAGCTACCACACACTTCCATAGATGGTCACTGGCACTACGCTCGTTTTGTTTTGTTTTTTGTTTTTAATTTGTCCTTTAAAAATTGGGGTTTCGGTTTTGAAACCATTGCCTCACTGCAGACGTCACCTCTTGATCACAGAAGACCTGCCTTACTCAGTGTCTTCCTGTCCTCACATCAACTCAAGGATCCCACCACAAATGGCTTGCATTCGTCTGTGAATTTCAATGGGAGGAGCTTTTTCCGCTGCTAAGACTTCAATGACAGCATGCTGTTTGAACTAAACCTGTGAACGTTCTTCCATTTCCATGTGCCCCGGGTGAAACATGGAAGCATCTGTGTGTGCAAGGTCAAGAACGATGGAGAGCAGATACTGTGTGACTACACAGAACCAGTTATATCCAGATGTGTCTCATGCCACCAAAAAGATTACGGTGGAGGCAAAATTTATCAGCTCGCCCTTATAGGAAGAAACAAAAGCTGTTGAATAATTTTGTAGAGATAAAGGAACTAAAACACACACACAAAAAACAACAAAAAACAACAGGTGATGGAAGACGTCCACTCTGGGAAGCAGAGCAGGACTAAAGCTCTGAACTACATTGTAAGACTAATCAAGAATGGTCCCAGGACAGAGCCAAAGGGGTGCCTTTGAGTAGGGCGATGCCCAGAGGGCTGAAGAGCAGCCTGAGGAGAGCAGGGAGGGCGGGGGTGGGGGAAGGTGGAGGGCGGAAGCAGGTCTCACCCTCTGACACAGGCATCTGCACCCAGGCCATCTTGCTCTGCCTTCTGGAACATCTGGGTTGGAACCACCCAAACAGAAGCCCGAAGAACACGTTAGAGTGAGTATGCTCCCCATATCCTACACACATGAAACACAACAAAAGCTAAGCAAGTCAGAGGATACCGGATAGTTCAGAGGTTGAGTGGTTGCCCTGCAATCATGGGGTCTGGGGTTCAATTCCTGGCGCCGGCCCATGCAACCCAGTACACTGAACTGTTGTACAACTGGTAACCACTGGGATGGTGGTTTGCTGGTGAAGGTTCTCACCTGCCATGCGGGAGGCCCCTGGTTCAGTTCCCACCCTATGCAGCCCCACATCCACCTGTGTGAAGTGAAACCAGGTCACAGTTAATGATGCACAACTACGGAGAATGCTCTGGGCCTTCCCCATCTCTCTCTCTCTCTCTCTCTCTCTCTCTCTCTCTCTCTCTCTCTCTCCCACTCCTTTCTCTCAAAACAATAAAATTTTTAAAAAAATGAAAAATGAGAAAGCTAAGCAAATCGGATCTCAGTATGCACTAAAGCCCTTACAATCAGCAATGCCATGGGATTCTCCCAGGTGCGCTCTCCTAGGATTAGGACGAGGGGCGCCTCCACATTCCTCACTTCCCATAGTGACGGCCCTAAGTGGCACGCTGTGGCTCTCAAACAATCACGTGCTCATTTTTATTGTTTCCTTTTTGGTTTCTGTTGATATATTAAAATAGCATTATTATGGTTTATTTTGCAGTCTCAAATCGTGGAGGGTATTAACATAATTTTTCCACTGATGGTTTTCCACTGTGTTTTGCTAAATTCTTTGTAATCATCATTTAATGGTTTTCTGATCGTTTTAAAAAATGGATTCATTTGCAAGGTCCCAACTCCTGTGGGACTCTCATCGCACTCCGATGCCACCCCCTCTCATAACACAGTGGAAACTTGAGCCCTCAGGGTTTGGGGGAGAGCGGCTGGCTGCTCTGCTTCTTATTCCTTCCAGCACCTCAACCCCAGGGATTGGGGGTGGAGGGCATGGGTGCTCGTCTGCTGGCTCCCCCAACAAAGGACCACAGATGAGGGGGGCTTCCAGAATGGAAAGGGATGGTAGGCAGGAAGTGGGGAGCTCAGGGTGTGAGCAGGGCTGGTCCCTCCTGAGGCCTCCCTCTATGGCGTACAAACGTCTGTCTCCTCCTTGTCCTCACATGGTTGTCCCTCTGTGCGTGTCTGTGTCCTGATCTCCTCTTCTTATGGGGACACCAGTCATATGGATTAGGGCCCACACTTGTGACCTCTTTTTAGCTTGATTATCCACATGCAGATCTGTCGGAAAGGAAAAGCCTCTCCTCTACCCTCCTTGGTTGCACATCTCTGTCTACGAAATGACCTAACGGGCAGGTCACCAGGAGAAAAAGAATACAAACTAGAACTTCTCAGCCCACTTTAGCCTCTGTGAGACACAGAAAGTGCTTTGGCTCAGACACCCAAACATGTCTGTCTGACCAGGGGCTTTCCTTTTCTTTGAAATAATTGGAACCTCAAAAAAATTTTGAACACCCCTTTTACACTTTGCTAACAGAAAACACAGTTTTGAACAACAGTCATGAACTGTATCTATGTAGTGGAGACAAGATAGTTCATACTCGTATTTGGGAAGCCAGAAAAGCCAATGTTTGCTGAACATATTTGTATAATTTTTAAGGACACTTGAGCCTTGATGGTGTTCTTTGTCTTTAGATAAATATATAGATATCTGTGCAAACACAGAGTTTGTACATCTCATGTCTTCTGGTTTTTCAGCTGAAACTATTGTTCAAAACAGTGGGTGATGTACAAGGAAATATCTGTCCTTTAAGAGTCAGCTGCTTCCCACAGGAGGGGGCAGAACATTGATCAGTAACACTAATGACTCCTTGTCTATAATGTATATTTTTATCACATGTACTTCTTTTTCTAACTACCAATTCTTTTTTCCCCAAAGATTGATTTTATTATTTGAGAGAAAGTAATAAAAGGAGAGAAAGAAGAGGGGGAAGAGCCCAGAGCAGTCTCCATAGTTGCACATCATTAGCTGTGACATGGTTTCGTTCCACACAGGTGGATGTGGGGCCACACGGGGTGGGAACTGAACTGGGGGCCTCCCACATGGGAGGCAAGAACCTTCACCGTGGAGCAATCCTGGTAGTTACCAGTTGCACCACAGTTCAATATATGTGTTTGCACAAGCCAGGGCCAGGAATCGAACCCTGGACCTCGCAGTTGCAAGGTGAGCACTCAACCACTGAGCTATCCCAGCATCTCTATCACATGTACTTTTGTGGTGACCAGTTCTAAATATTATAAAGAGGGTAATTAAAATGGTTCAAACAATTGTTCTAGACACTGAGGTCCTTCTTTAAAAGAGTCATTTAACCATAGTTTAACACTAAAAAATTACTATTGCTTTCAAAAAATATTAACTACAACTACAATCCTAAAAATGACTATCTATATTTTATACATATATGTAAGCTAGATTATTACAAATATTTATATTAATTTATGAAAATAGCATAGTCTATTGAATGTGGTCCACATGCAGTAATTAATGGCTTTTAAAATAAAGCTGTAGAAGGCTTTGGCTGAATCATGGGTTAGCATATGTAAGCATGTTATCTGTTCATCCAATAGCTTTGCTATCATATTTTAACAGGGAACATTTGTTTCCATGGTGTCCGGCTCCAGGGCTAATGTCCACGGATTTACTGGAATGTAGGACCACGTGTTCACCCTTTGACTTGCCCTGACTCAGCCCCGGTCAGACTTCTCTCCTCCCACAGGGCCCTGGACATTGGCTAGCCTGCAAGCCTGAGCAAGCACTAGGGGGCAGAACATGGCCCCTTGTCCTTTATCCTGACGATGCAGGACCACTGGTCACGGAGAAAAAGGTTTCCCGTGAAAGCTCCCCAGTCACACCATCTGAGGGCCCCACAAGAGCCCTGCTTAGCTCTCTGAAAATGGAAGGCCCTGCCTGCTTGATTCTGAGATAGTTCCAGGCTCAGATTCACATGTCTCCCTATTGCAATAGTCTTTTCTAATAAAGTCCCTCTTTACTTACTAAATTTATGTTCACTTAGCCATGTCACACACATGTAAATATCTTAATTGCAAGTACAAATTCATTTAACATGTGTTTATTGAGTGATCTGTATGTGTCCCATGTCCCATGCTGTGATAGATGAATGTATAAAATGTTGTCACCACGTAATTTACAAAATATGTCCTGAGATTTGTTTAGTCATACAGGATACGATTACAAGAGCAAATGAGTAAACAAAGCATTGAAGAAGGCAGTGGCTGGTACATCGGAGTGCTAAGAATGGCTTTCCCGAAGAGTCTGCTCATGTGCTCAACCCACAGGAAATGATGTCATTTGTCTAGATGAGTGAAGAAATGGAATAGTGTTTGAACCAGAGACAATAGTTCAAAACAACATCTGAAAGCAAACAAACAGATACAGAGCTTTTTCTGAATGGAATAAAGGAGTAGCATCCACACTTAACAGTCAACTTGTGCCTTTCTCTTGTTTCTTAAACAGAGAGAGGGCCAAAAAAAAAAAAAAAAAAAGTATGTACACTTTAAGAACGGAAAACACTGTATTAAAATTGTAATACTCAAGCTATACTGATAAGAAAAGATAAATACAAGTCATGTTTGAGTTCCGCAATTATAAGAGGTGCTCAAAGTGGTTCCCATCAGCATCCAGACACTTCTGATTATGAACTACTGCTTGAGCGACACTGACCGAAGTATTCACTTGTATCGCCGCTCATGCCGTTTTGATTCACCATGCATCTCAAACTTATCACAAATACATGCAGTTCTTAGGCCTGTTGGAGGTTCTGTTTCGTACTCATGCCTCCATTGTCGTTGTTTTTCCACAACATCCTTAAATTTCAAATACCACTTCAAAATGGTCTTGTGCTCCTCAATGGACAACTGTGCTCTGCCATTCTTTTCTTTTTTTTTTTACTGTCCTGCCTGTCATATGGTGATGCTAGCATTCATTTAATTAATGCCATCTTTTGAGCGAACATCACACTACACATTGCTACTGTAATTAAATTTAACTTTGTAAAGTAATACATAGAGAACATCTCTTAAAATGTGTATATATTTTTTGGCATCGCCGGTATTTAATGTTTGTTATATATTTGGCACCTCACAGGAATAAAGATCAGAAGATATCTATTTTTAATTTAGCCCCAAATGTTTTCTCTTCTTATGTTATTTAACTGAACTAGCTAACATTATCCTAATTTGGGAATGTTTTATTTGTGACCCGGACTTTATAAGTATCCCAAGATATCTCAGGAAATCAACAGGTTTTGATAGGGAAAAGAAGAAGAAAAATACCAAATCCGGGAGAACGGGAGGCTAAGGAATAAACCCTTTCCCACGTGAGGAGGCTGTACCATATGCCACGTTCTCTATCATGTGACACTTCCCACTCTCACTAGCCCTAGAAGATGAAGCCAAAAGGCCACAGCAACACTGACTCATTTTCTTGAGAGATCCTGGCTTGAAGGTAGAATCTCATGATAAAAGGCATGATTTAGGCAGGTGCCCCAGGTGGTGATAAATGGCTGTGAAGTAGTCAGGAAGCATGAAAAAGACACAGGCTCTCTGAGAGCCATGGGAACACTCTGGGACAATGAAGGGTGGCAGAGAGCCACCATGTCATGCTGGCTGCTTCTGCTCCTGAATTAGGGTCTTGAAAAAGTTCCTCTTTCTTGAGATCCAAAGGCCTCACTACCCTTAGATAACAACCCAATCAGTTATATTTGCATGATATTAAAACCGCAAGGTGCTCTTTGCTCTGTGTTAGAGTCAACCCTCTGGGTCATTTACAGGTCCAAGAAAATGTAAGAGAAAAACACTTCTGTCCCAAGGGAATAGGAGAAGAAAGAATTAAAGTAGACAGTACATGGGAAAACAGTGGGATATACATTTTAGCTTTGGTTTTTTGCCATTTCTTTTGTATATTACCTATGGACATCGAGCACCCAGACCTAGCTCTGTTCTTCTAGCTATCTGTAAAGTTGAGTCGCAGGAGTCAATCAAAGTCAGTTCCCTGTGCCAGTCGATATGGCAACCAGGAATGAATGACCTGGTGATATGGGCAAGATGGCATTTGAGAATCACTCAGTTCCCAGGAGCTGGATCAGGAACTATCTGGATGCTTCATCTGGAAACAGCAGATGTGGGTATTGTTGTCCTGTGTCTTAAGAAAGGATAGCACCGTACACCATTGCATACTCATGAGACATACGAGACCGTTGACTTTGGGTTTCTGATTTTGCAGTGTCTGCTGACCTGTGATTACTCTAGCCTTTCTTTGGGAGGATGCCAGTTGAGTATTGCCTCCCAGCTATCACCTCAGCAGTGACTTGAAGATCGTCTGGATTTATCTGAGCTCATAAAGGGTGTCCCAAAATTCAAGCAAGATTTGAATTTTGCATCATTTGTGCGGTAAAGTGTTGCCAACAACAAAAAAAGACAGCGTGACAGCTGACAGGTCAGGGTTATTAAAAATGGAGTACTACAGGAAAGAACAATGCGTTTTCATTGTTAAGCAATGAAAATTTACAATTTTTAATTATAAACCTGTGTTTTCTATCAAAATTACTTCCTGTGTGAATTTTGGGACACTTTTATATGTATTCTTTCAAATTATCACTGGGTAGGACTCTTCTACTGGAACTTTAGAAACAAGGTCATTATTTCAAGTTACTAGATCAAACTGCAACAGCATAATGTTTTTCTGAAAATCTAATTGTGATCTGTAGCCAAATAATTACATAGTAGCAGCTTTGAATCATTTTCTTCCAGCTCTCCCTTTAGGATTATTAGTGTTTCTCTAGACCAGTTATAGCCGTTACCCTTGATCAAGTCTGCATGTTTGAAGGGCTCATTCATTGAAGTCCAAGAGGTCTCTCCTCTTGGTGGACAATCACTCTTTGGTGGTAACACTGCCCTAGAAACATTAACTCACTTTACTTGCTTGCGTGGTGTCTACTTACTAAGATTACTAACGTTCCAGGGTTTCTACTTTGAATTTAAACCATGTACAGTAAACTCTCCAACCAGAACTCAATGCCTTGTTGCTTGAGAGTGCTGGATGCTTGAGTTCCAGTTAACAGAGAGTCTACTTACATTGATCCAGCATCTATGCATCCCCATGGATGCCAGTTAACTGAGAATCTACTTACATTGATCCAGCATCTATGCATCCCCATGGGTGCTGGTTAACTGAGAATCTACTGTAATACTCTTGCTCCTGCTCTTTTTCATTGTCATGGTGTTTTTATGTTTTGTTTGTTTTTTTGTTTTTGTTTGGTTGTTTTTTGTTTTTTTGGGTTTTTTGGGTACCACGTCATGAGCTACAGTACATTCCTCCTTTTATATTTACTCAAGATGGGGAGGTTTATTTATTGGTCTCTTGAAGTTGCTTATCATTCCAAATGGGAAGTCCAGGCTCTGTGATTCTACCATCACTTGGAGAGCTTTTTAACAAATTGCCACACCCTAGGCCAGTTGAATCAGAAGTGGTGGGGGCCAGGGTGCTTTAAAAGCTGCCCGGGCTATTAGGAAGTATGGCCAGGATGAGACCCCCCTGGTGAGTGTCCAGGGGTGTGATCTGCAGATCCATCCCCGCCAGGGGAACAAAGGGACCCCACGCTCTAATTCACTTCCTCTTCTCACTTCAAAGCCCTTGTGACTATACTGCCAGATCAAAGGGATCAGGGGACTCCCGGGGCTGGGCTACCAGAGGCTTTGAAGTCACTGTGAATTCCTACGCAGGGGAGAGGTGGTCCATTAGGGGGAATCAAGGCCCTGATGTACTGAAACTTTCCGTCTGCAGGGGGCCGAAGACCATCCTCCTCACCTCCACCTCGCTCTTGGCTCTATTCACTGCTGCCCCGCATGGTAAACGAACACTAGTGTCTCCACGAGGGTTAAGGAGGACTGCTTGCTTTCTGCCTTTTTGAAAATAATATGTCATTAAAGTTATATTGGAGAGTGTGGGAAAACAGAAAAGTTTGCTAACAGAGAACAGGGAAAGATGGATCTATTGTCTGTTAGAATTCTCCCATAGGCATCTGGCCTCCCATAGACATGTGGTCTCCATAGACGTCGTTTGATTCAAATATCCATTTACAACAGAAGAGAAATGAAGATTCTATCCTCTGATCTCTGATGGTATCAACACATAGCCCCAGAGAGAAAGGCTGCTACAGCTACAGAGTCATGTGTGACAGCTGACCTCCGGTGTCCTGATCCCCTTTTTGTGGAATTTTCTAGGGACATGTGATCCCAGAGTTTGGTTTTACTATATTTTGTGCCATAATTTGATTGGCTCTAAATATTAATGTGTCAGAACTACTAGGAAAGTGGGACATTTTATAGCATTGTGTGTTGAGAAAGAGGTAATGGTTTTTATTTTTAAGCACAAAATAGAAAAAAACTCATCAGCAAGTCTGTTGATTGGGCTAATTAATGCTTATATGTATGTATCTTTTGGAGTTTGATCACCAGGTCATTGCTCAGCAATAATTAACCATCTTCATATAGCATACATGAAGGTTGAAGTAGGTTATAAGAGCTTGGGGGTTCAAAAAAAGTAATGATACAGTTTAAAAAGCAAAGAATGAGATAGATCAGCAGTTGACCTCTTGTCTTGAATCACAAGGTCCAGGGTTTGATTACTGGCCCCCACCCATGCAAACCCATATGCTGAACTGAGGTGCAACTGGTAACCCCCAGGGTAGCAGCGAAGGTTCTTACCTCCCACGCAGGAGGCCCCCAGTTCAGTTCCTGCCCCACACAGCCCCACATCCACCTGTGTGGAATGAAACCACGTCACAGCTAATGATGTGCAACTACGGAGGCTGCTCTGGGCCCTCCCCCTTCTTGCTCTCTCTCTCTCTCCCCCTCCCTCTTTCACACCTTCTCTCAAATAGTAAATCTTTAAAAAGTAGAGAATATGTAAAGGAAATCTCACCCAAATAAATTTTGATCATTAAAATTTAATCTGAAAATATGTGTTCTAGGTGAATTGTGTATTATTCAAAATTAACCTCATTTTCTAAATAACTAAAATAGCATTTTGATTTCCAACAGACTGAATTAGTATTTCTGGACAAAGGATGCCTTTTTCTGTGTCTCAAAGCTCTTTATTAAAATATACACTCTAAATAAGAGGCATGAGTCCCACAGGTAGGAAGAGAACATCTATCCCTGCAGAGGAAGGAAATCAAAAGCACTGACTAGAAAACAGAAAGCGATCTCTGTGGAGCGTCGGTACTATCCCTTGCTAATCTAGGAAAGGTGTGTCTACTTTAGAATGGTCTCCTCTCGCCGTAGGAGGCTGGAAGGGCGAACGTTCCTCTCCACGCGCTGAAAGCTCTTGTGCTAAGCAGAAGCGTAACAATTACTTTCTCACCTCTGCAGCCATTAGAACTATTATGACTAAGTGGGGTTGCACTTTCAGCAAACTTCAGCGCTTTGCTGAGTTTTGGCTGGATTCCTATACTTCACCGAGTAGCTGTAGTGCATAGATATTGGAGCAGACACGTGATTTACTCAGTGCCTTGAACTGAAAAAGTGGCACCCAACAGGCAGACAGTATGGGCCGGACTGTTCTAGGCTGAAAGATGGGGGAGGGGGCCCTTGACCATCTGAGAAAACACCCCGTTGAGCACGTGGTATACAGAAGCCCAATGGCATGGTGTGGCAGGGGGGACATCTCTGACACCGGGGGTGATATTCTGGGCAGATTCTGAATAGCAGGCGGGGTGGGTCTGACACAGAGCATCTCAGCAGGTGACATTAACACCACTTGCCCATGGAGCACCATGTGAGTAGCAAGAGTGCCACTCTCTATGAGACCTAGCATCCCTGCTGCCTCCCGGGGCTGCAGTCAGAAAGTCTAGGTCAAGGCCTGACCTCAGGGTGCTACTGGAGAGCCTCAAGGAGGCTGTGTGACCTACCCAAGACTAGATTCCTGTTCAAGAAGACTGGCAAACTCACCATCCAGGCTTGATTGTGAGACTCAACTGAGTATGGGACAGTGTGACCACAGAGAATAGAAAACAAGAGGAGATGTCGGGATAGCTCAGCGGTTGAGCACTTGCCTCATAATCATGAGGTCCAGGGTTCCATTCCCAGCCCTGGCCAGTGCAAATCCATATGCTAAACTTCAGCACAACTGGTAACCGCAGCAGATGGCGAAGGTTGTCGCCTCTGATCAGGGAGGCCCCCAGTGTGGTTCCTGGTCCACGCAGCCCCACATCCACCTGTGTGGAATGAAACCACGTCACAACTCATGACATACAACTATGGAGATTGCTCTGGGCCCTCCTCCATTCTCTCTCTCTCTCTCTGTCTCTCTCACCTTCTATCAAACAGTAAAATAAATCTTTAAAAAAAAAAACATAAGAGGTACTTGATAATGTGCTAAAATTTTTTGCTTTATAAAAAATTGATTTGCTATAAAGAAAGGATGGCTGAAAATCTACCAAGTCAATAATGTCCTATTCTTCTCTTGGAGAATTTAGTCATATATGTGTTTATTTTTTCCCATAATAATGCACAGGAAATTCATGCCATTTTCCAAGTGCTAGCTAATTCTATTTAAGTTTGTTAACACATGAGATCTTTGAAAGATAGAGGTCGTTATGAAGTTTCACTGATCTTGTGGTCAAAGCCAGTACTTGTTCACTTTTTTGATTGAATGCGGCTGCATTTGCCCAATATCTCTTATGCTGTTCTATGACTTTCCACTTGTCTAGTGAAAAAAAATTATTTTTTCCTTTTGAATATGTTTTTCTCATAATAAAATCTCCCTCTAAATCTGAAGGCAAGCTTTATTTTAATGTGGAAATATATTCCAGCTTGAAAATGAATCAATGCCACATTTTTTTCCGTGGAATAAAAGCACAATGTCATTAAGCTTTTGTGTGTTTTCACAGATGTTATTCTCTTTTGGCCTGGATGTGAACTGTCAAAATCATATTTTGCAGCTATCTGTGTGTACAGATTGGGGCTAGAAGTCGGAGAGAATATTAAGGCTACTGAAGTTTTCAGCTACCTCAGTTTCTATTTTAAGTCATTTTGCCCACCCGCAAAGCAAATATTTGGAATGTGTCTACATTGGAATTGTGCCCTACTCAACTTGTGATGGAACTTTTAGGTCAAAATGAACATACTGCTTCTGCTCCCGGTGCCCTGAGGGTGGGGACAGGCCATTCTCTAACCCGTCTCAGGATGTCTCACTAGACTTTGTATCTAACAAGTTTAGGAAAAGCTAACATATTCAACTCTTAAGTGCAACCTTTAAAATATATATATGTTTACTACTAAGAATTTTTTTCCCTATAAAAATGTAAGGCAGTGAGTGTCCACTTTTCCCCCATTCTATAAATGAAAACAAATAATTTTTTTTAAGATTTATTTTATTGCTTTGAGAGAAGGTGAGAGTGAGAAAGAAAAAGAGATGAGGGGAGGCCCCCGAGCAGTCTCCATAGTTGCACATCATTAATGTTCCCCAAGGGAGATTACAGACATCAGCCCCTGGACACTCCACACCCACTCACTCACTTACCCACCCCCATTTTTTCAGTGAGCTGCTATTTCCATGTATTATAATGAATGCCATGCACTGTGCAGTGGGCTGGTCTGTGGTGATTTATGAATGGATCTCAAGAAGCTAGACTTTCATTTCTTTATTCAAAAATAATGGCAACCAATGCAATGCTTGCTGCCATATCACTGCCAACCACTATGGTGAGTAGTGCAGGTCTAGGAACATTTTCAGAACCTTGGCTTTCTTTTCAGTCAACTCCTCTTCTGGGCTCTTGCTCATATCAGTCACATCTTCAATTAATTTCGTGGTCAGCACACTTACCACTGAAGACAGCCTGTGGCTGTTGTCTGCCCAACTGTGTAGAATAACCTATTAAATAGAATTCTGTTGTTTTAAGAAGTCAAAGGCCCATAATTCTCTTGGCATTCTTTGCACCGTCAATGTTGCCAGACTCTGGGCACTGTTGGAAGCAAGCTTCTGTGATAGTTTGTGCCAAAGTCTATTTGCCTTTCCCATTAGGGCCAATTTTTAACCCACTCTCTTATGTTGATGTTCATGTTGTTTTTGTTTTCCTTTCTGACACAAGCAGGCAGCTTCCAGAACCCAAAAGTAAGACAGCAAGTGATTTACATTGTTTATTTCGGTTTAGTTACTATGTGAATATTTGTAAAATATGTACTTCAAGCACATTTAGTGAAATTATTTCCTTCACTCCACCCCCTCTACAGAAAAAAGCTGGATAAACACTCATATGATTCGCTAATGAGAAAAAAAATTACCACCCATTTCCTTCTCCTGATTCTATCATTGCACGTCTTTCATCAGCCTTCCAGGACACATTATAACCCAGGGTCATTACTGCAGTACATTCATTTTTAAAAGAAATGATTCAGCCATCAGAGATAGGCTTGAACTTCAAATATCTGCCAGATACCTTCCATTGATTTTGCAATTTCTCCCAGGTTTATACAAAATTAATTAAATTCCTTTTGCTTTTTAGAGTAATATATTGTGGTTGGCACTCTCTTCTACCAAAGCCAATGTCAAGTAGAATGTTAGTTTATCTTGGATTTGTATTTTAGGGAAAAATCACTTGTGTTTTATTGTCTCCCCACTTCCAATATAATAAAAAAGCCAAAACAAAATAAGCAAGCCAACAAAAAAGCCTCCCACTATTTTTTCAAAGACCCTTAGAAATATGTTAACTCTATGACATTTATTGGACTATTTTCAAATTGAGAAAACAAAAATGTAGAAGTAAGCAGAAAAAGGGACCCTAGGAACCAGTACAGGCTATTACGTTGTATTATATGTGTGACAGCACATGCACTTTATTTTTTGGAAACTCTCTCATACACAAATCATTGATTACTAATTATTACCATGAACACAATTCCCTTCCCAATACTTTGTCATACAAAATTTCTAACACACCAAAGAGATGAAGGAATTGCACAGTGAACACTCCTGTACCCACCACCTGATTTTAAAAGTAATCTGTGTTATCTCTGTGTTTATAACTCAATCCATGATAAGCACAATGTTCACAAGATGAATAATCTCATTTTCTATCCATAGAAGATTGGAAGAAATGGGTTAGAGTAGATTTGGGCAAGAAAAAAGCATTAGCAGGGGTCCCGATAGACCTTGGTCCACTGACAACCTTCCAATCTGATGTGGACAGACACTGAGTGAAGTGACAGGTACAAAGGAGACAGAAGAGCCCAATAATCTTACTAGTTGGAGAGCTGAGTAGAAGACTGGTATAGAAAAAGCCATGTCACATAAGCTACAAACCCCACCGTATGCACAGGACAGACATTGCTAACGAGAGTCTGCCATCTTTATGAAGCTTAGGTGTGACCACAAAGTCCTTCTCAACAGCGTGCTCTAGGCTCACATGTCCCATGGCTCAGAGCTAGCCATTGAGTTTGGACTTGTGTGCCATCCATAGTAGAGCAGACACCCTTTCTACACACCTCACCACCACCACCACCACCACCACCCCAACCCCAGGGCATGGATCCTTGCCCTGCATTGCTAGTACTATATTGCTGGCCTCACCCTACTAGCTGCAGAAGCTTTTTACAGGAGCAGATGACCCACAGCAGCTCAGGAAACTTTGAGGGGTAGCCAGTCCTTCAGAACTTGCCACAGCCTTTCTTAGGTGGCTCTCAGGGATCTGTGGGGCCAAGGTGAACAGTGGCTGGTTGTGGTTTCTCAGGGCATTTTGCAAAGTGGCACAGGCCACGCACTGCCCCGAGGCAAGCAATGGCTGGTTGTGGTGTTCTCAAGGTATTTTGTGAAGTGGGCATAATCCAGGCACTGGCACAAGAACTGAATCGGCATTAACCTTATAAAAAGCACCAGCCACACCTCATGATTCCCTACAGAAACAGAATTAAATGAAATGGAGGCAACTAAACTACTGGAGACAGAGTTTAAAACACTGGTTATAAGATTGCTTAAGGAACTTATAGAGCATTTGAACAGAGATAGTAAGTATAAAAAAGGACATAGGAACTAGTCAGAAATAAAGAATACAATAACCAAAATGAAGAATACACTAGAAGAAATCCACAACAGATTAGATGAAGCAGAGGACTGAATCAGCGATTTAGAAGACAAGGTATCAAAAAATATCCAATTGCAACAACAAAAAGAAAAAAAGTAAATAAAAAAGAATAATGATAGTTTAAGGGACCTATGGGACAACATTAAGGGTAACAACATTCACATCATAGTAATACCAGAAAGAGAAGAGAGGGAGCAAGGGATCAAGAACCTATTTGAAAAAATAATGACTAAAATCTTCCCTAACCTGGCAAAGGAAATAGACATACAAGCCCAGGAAGTACAGAGTCCTAAATAAGATGAACCCAAACAGACCCACACCAAGACACATCATAATTAGAATGGCAAAGGTTAAAGACAAAGAGAGAATCCGAAGACAACTAGCTAGTTACAAGGGAGCTCCCATAACACTATCAGCTGAGTTCTCAACAGAAACTTTGCAGGCCAGAAGAAAGTGGCAAGAAATATTCAAAGTGATGAAAAACAAGGGCCAACAATCAAGACTAATCTACCCAGTAAGGCAATCTTTTGAAATTGAAAGAGAGATAAAGAGTTTCCCAGATAAGAAAAAGCTAAAGAAATGCATTACCACAAAGCCAGTACCACAAGAAATGTTAAAAGGACTTCTTTAAGCAGAATAAAGGAGAAAGCAAATAAACAAAGATAAAAACATACAAGTAATAAAACGGAAATAACTATGTATCAATGTACCTATTAATAACCACTTTCAATGTAAATGAATTAAATGCTCCGATCAAAAGAAGTAGGGTAGCTGAATGGGTAAGAAAACAAGACCCATGCATAATTTGTCTATGAGAGACCTACTTCAAATGAAAAGACACACATAGACTGAAAGTAAAGGGATGAAAAAAGATACATCATGCAACTGGAAATGAGAAAAAAGGTGGGATACTAATACATTGGACAAAACAGATTTTAAAATAAAGACTATAATAAGACACAAAGAAGGACATTACATACTGATAAAGGAATCAATTCAACGAAAGGATATAACACTAGTAAACATTTATGAACCCAACATAGAAGCAAATATTGATTGACATAAAGGGAGAGATCAACAATAATATAATCGTGTGGAAGACTTAAATATCCCAATGACACCCATGGACACATCTTCCAGATAGAAAATTAACAGGGCAACAGCAGCATTAAATGAGACATTAGATCAGATGGATTTAATTGATATTTTTAGAGCATTTCATTGCAAAGCAGCAGAATATACATTCTTTTCAAGTGCACATGGAATATTTTCCAAGATAGACCACGTGTTTGACCACAAAATAAGTGTCAGCAAATTTAAGAAGATTGAAATCATATTAAGCACCTTCTCTGACCACAATGGTATAGAAATCAATTATAAGGAAAAAAAACTAAAAAGAAACCACAAACACATGGAGGCTGAATAACATGCTATTAATAATGAGTGGGTCAACAATGAGATCAAGGAAGAAAGAAAGATACCTTGAGACGAAAAAAAAAAAAATAGAAAAGATAAAAAGAAAGGATAATGACCCAAAATTTATGGCATACAGCAAAAGCAGTCCTTAGGGGGAAATTTATAGCAATACCATCTTATCTAAAGAAACAAGAAAAATCTCAAATAATTAGTCTAGTATAACTTTTCACCTAAGGGAACAGGAAAAAGAACAGTGAGCAAAGCCCAAAGTGAGTACAAGGAAGGGGGGGGGGAGGAGGAGAAGGAAGGGGAAGAGGAGGAGGAAGCAAGGAAAGATGGAAGGAAGGAAGGAAGGAAGGAAGGAAGGAAGGAAGGAAGGAAGGAAGGAGTGGGGACGAAGGGAGGAAAAGGAAAGGAAATTGAAGTTCTGCCTTACAACTCTAACTATATTGAGAAGTTTTTGCCACAGGGTAATACCTGGGTGGGATAAGCACATACCCAGTGGGAGACGTTGGTCATACAGAAGAGAAGAGAAGAGATAATCCAGCTAAGATACAGGTTACAGAAGACTTTCAGGGTCCAAGTGGAGACAGTGGTTGTGTGCACTGAATGACCCAGCTGTGTGCAGGGTAGTGAAGACAGAGGGGCAGATACCAAGTCCCCTGTAAGAGTCTGAGCAGGGTGGAGGTGAGTCATCAGGAGGAAGGATGGTTGTACATAAATATATAGCCATTTTCTGAATAGTAACGTTTGCTGGCATAAACACGATTTGGCTTTTATCATTTTGTACATAATCTGAAAGGTCTAAAGGAGACAGCAAACGTCACTGAGCCTGGTTGTGAATGTGCATGATTTCTTAGTCCACTGATTTCACTAATAATGGCAGGGCACAACTTTTGGAATAATCTGAGCAATAAATTATGTCATTAAGAGAGAAGACAGAGGGAATTTTAATATGTTTTTTAAAGGGCTACTAGGAAAATAAAAGTTAACTTTTTAAAAAGTTCTAGCACACAAGTGGGAAATTTTATTCACCTGTTCTAGAAGATTCTTGGAAGTGAACCAGCTCATTCTCCACCCAAATCAGAGGTGAGGCCGTGTTTAGTATATACACAGAACAATGTATTTCATGACAGGTTAGCTTTATTCAATGAAGTGAAAATACTGCTTTGAATTCATCTTGATTTTGATGCCCTAAATGGAGTCACCGTTCAGGCCCACTGGCAGGCAGTATGTAAGCATGATGGTAACTAGAGAGGAGAGGACAGCGGGTGTCTGAATTCTGTGTATAGAACTTGCCTCCTTGCGTTGTTGGTTTAGCTGGGGACTGAAAAGAGAGGCTTCCCCTTTCTTCTCACTCGAAGACCCCAGAGGTCAATAAGGCATATCGTCTTTCTTAGCAGTACATCATAAGAGGACGGTTGCCTTGTGAAATCCAGAAGCTCCATGTGTCTCCAACTGTGTCCACAAACACTTGAGTTGTGTTCCCAGTCTGTTTATGATCCAACTAAAGCCGTCACATCTGAAGTGAACCCCAGTGGTGTCGAGATAAGTCGCCCATGATGCATTTCCATCCGCAGGGTGGTCTGGGGGCCAGCACATTGGGGTGTCCATAGACCGTGTCTGAGGCAGGGTGATAAAATGATGATACACCCCACATCTGAAGTGACACACAGTTCCGGATCAGCCAGACATGGGCAGAGGGCAGGCTCAGGTCACAGGGAGCCCGGTCCCTGTGAGTCTAGTGGAAATCACGATTCTAAGAGTGGACAAACCATTTCCACTACTTTGTTCCAACTTAAATGTAAACACTTAAAATGTTGTCGTAGCCTAAAACACAAATGCAGGCAACTTCCCTAAACAAAGACTCTCAGGATTCTGCTCCTGAATCTCCCTTACTCTCCCAGACCGGCCTAAACGACTCCCATTGTGGGCGATATTTTAGATGAAATCCCTTTCAGCGGGCTGCCTCAGAAACAAGTGGAAATTGTGAGTTCCCGTGAGTACGTGTTGGCTGCAAGGACATCTGAGCAGGCCTGGCAGGTTCTTTGCAGCATAGCACAGGCAAAACCGTTGTGAGGATACGAGCTTCGCACTCTGCGCACAAAACTCACTTGGCATGCCTATGCAGTGTATGTGCGTATGCATGTAGGATTTTGCGTATCTGTGTGTGAGTTTGTGATGTATATCATCTTTCGTAGACCCCACATCTGGTAGCGATGGCCAAGATTTGGTTGTGAAGAGAAGTCTAAAGGCTTTTTCTGAGCCCTGTTTTCAAGCCGTGTAGCCTAACTCTTGTCAGTTGAGAGCTTTTTTGGTTGCGTTGTTTACTGTAAAGTGGTGTTGGCTTGACAGACCCTCAGTGTGCTCTGGGAAGTTTCAGCGTTACCGGGACTATGGGATGTAAGGTCCCAGTTTTTCCCCCTGGAGCGTCATTGTCTCTGTGACCTGGCTCCAACCTCTGACACAGTGTCACATAGCTGCCCCTCACTCAAGTGGGCCATACCCCTCCACCTCTCCCCCCTCTCCCCCTGTGTTTTCTCTGCATATAGCAGAGAGAGAGGGAGGGAGAGATTTTAGTGTTTAGTTTTAAATTCTGGCTTTATTTATGCAATAGAATCAGTATCATACAAAATCTTATTTATAGGTCTGAAATCTAGATGTCTCATATACAATAGAACACCCTATTCTAACAAAGCTCTATAAGAGGAAGATGTATTTTGTGTCCTGTCGGGCTGGATGGAAGAGTGATTATGACTTCAAAACCATCTCACCTTTTATGAAGTCTGTTTTCTCTCTGTTGGTGTGGTCATTAGCACGATTTCATACCCTCAACAGGATGCATCCTCACCCCTGTGTTTTAATGAATTCCTGGATGAATAGCTAACAGGTCCTATCCATCTAATGGGGACAGAGAGAGGAGTCGAGGCAGGTACCCTGGGAGTCATAGAGTGTTGTAGGTAGAGGGGCCTTTCCACGTGTACTGGTAACTTGCCAAGAGAGGTTTCAGTAAGGGCCCTGAATCCCCAAAGCTGCAGTAACTCATTCTAGACAAATATTTACTTTTGTACCAATTTTGGGGTCACACATAAAATATACTAACAATAGCTGATGAGCTAAATTCATGATTTTGTTCTTTTTGAAGAGGATTCTAGGAACTGTATACATTTTAGACTCTACACAACCTGGCTCAGCCTCGGGTATTTTTCTGGGGAATTATTTTTCTCTTTTTACTTCTTTCTCTCCTTGCTTCCTCACTTTTCACTTTCCTGCTTTCTGCCTGTCTCACAATGCCACCTGGGACCTCCTTAGCTTAGGTCTTCAACACCATTGGAAAGTCATCTAAGTAGGAACATCTCTTACCAACTACATGTGACTCGATGTAGTGAATATTTGTTTCCCTCCCAGCTCTGAAAACCTGTTCATACTTTAGGGAGCCTCTCCTTTGGCATCTTTGTGGCCTCAGAACCCCAGGTCCCACTCTGAATCAAAGCCTAAGGGGTACCATTCCTTCCACTCTCACTTACCAGGATATGAGCGTATGGCCTATGGGTGCCAATCTCCTCCTGCTCGAAACCAGGATTTTTTTTTTTGAAGAAGTGATCTGGTGGCAGTTGAAGATTATTCTCAAGTGACTGCAATGTGAGGTTCCCGCAGTGTGGGGGGAATCATACCCAGGGCCAGTTTCTAAAACAAGCTTGTCCAACCTGTGTTCCATGGACCACATGCATCCCAGGGCAGCTTTCAATAAGGCCCAACAGAAATTCATAAACTTTCTTAAAACATGATGAGATATTTTTGCTTTATTATTATTATTATTATTATTATTATTATTATTATTAGCTTATCAGCTATCATTAGTGTTAGTGTATTTTATGTGTGGCCCAAGACAATTCTTCTTCCAGTGTGGCCCAGGGAAGCTGAAAGGTTGGACACCCCTGGTCTAGAACAAGCCGACTGGCTCTTGGGTTGTCCAGTCTCATCTGTTTCTTCACTCATTCTCTCAATTTCCTACAAGAAGAGCCAAGAGTCAACCTACTGTGTTCACACTTCAACACGGTGGTAGACAAGCTGTCAGTGCCTCAAAAAAATGAAAAATAGAATTACCATATAACCCGTCAACTCGGGATGCACACCCAGAATCAAAACAGGTGTTCCACTAAAACTTGTACATGCACATTTATATTCACACTATTCCCAGTAGCCAAAAGGTAGAAGCACTCCAAATGTCTGTCTATGGATGAAGGAATAAACAAAATGTAGTCTATTTATACAATAGAATATTATTCAGCCATGAAAAGGAATGAGGTTCTGATACCTGCTACACCGTGGATAATCCTTAAAACCATCATGCTGAATAAAAGAAGTGAGACACAGCAGGCTACATATTCCATTTATATGAAATATCTAGACTAGGCAAATCATTAGAGACAGAAAGTTATTAGTGGTTGTCAGAGGCTGTGGGAAGGGAAAAAGAGGGGTGGGGGTGAATATTTAATGGGTGCAGGGTTATCTTTGGGGTGATAAAATGTTCCAAACTAAAGTTCATGCTCACACAACAATGTGAACACACTAAATGTCATTGGTGTCTTATACTTTCAGGAGATTAAAATGGTAAATTTTATATGTGAATGTCAATGCAATAAAAAATCAATCAGTTGCTTTTTAAAGATTATGTTAACCATGAAATCTTGAGATCACCTAGTGATGGACATGTTTTTTTAATCTAAAAGTTTCAAAACTATAGATTCTTAGTCTCTAGAAAGCCTGCTGACCTCTTGGTAACCTGTGAGAGGTTAGCCTAAAGAATCTCTAAATCATACACATGGCTTTCAAAATGATTTTTTAATCATGACACAGTTGGTAGGCTCTTTTTTGGGAACAAGGGAGTACTGGATATTTTAAATCAGAAGAGCAAGATGCGAGACACTTGTTCTGTGAGAATCAGACAGAGGCTAAATCCTTTCTATTAAAGGGTTAACTGGCCCAGGTGCTTCTAAATATTGTATTTCCAAATGAAAAGTACATGACTTAGTGTCCAAGCTAATGATCAGAACCAGCATTGACTATTTTTTTAATTTATAATTTACATTTCACTTATTTTAAAGAAGGAGCTAAAGCATCTGTGATAGCCTCATGCGTACACGGATCTCTTGTGATCCTTTACGCTGTGTAATTTCAGGGGTGTTCGGTCTTCCTCCCCCCAACCCACACTCATGTCTGAATTCCCACTACTGATGAACGGTCGCAGTTTCTCATGTCTTCCGGGATTCTCTAATGAAGGTGTAACTATTGCTGGAGCGGGTGGGTGGCACCTCAGGCCCTGGAAGCCCCGTATACACAACTCCGTGAGGGTCAGGGCTCAGAGGACGTTGCCCGCTACAGGACTGGGGGTGGATAAGGGCCCCCAGTGCCCTCCCCATCCCATTGACTAAACAGGGATCTAGGGTGGCTTGAATAACCCCCTCTCGGGCACCCCCCACCGCAGGCAAGCCTGTGGCTTCACTTTCAGGTCTAGAGCCTGCAAAGAAACAGCTTTAAGAACGATGGGTTTCCTGTTTAAGGCCCAGCGAACTCTTCTCTCTGACTCTGGGTTTTCCTCCTGTCCCACCTCTGGGAGAAAGCACGTCTCAAGAGACTCCTCCACCTGTGGGACCTTCCTTCAACACAGTGTCACGTCCTTTCTGGAGCCAGTGTGGGAGGCAGAGCTGAAACTTCTACGGCGGCTTGCATTTCAGAGGGTCGTGCCCATGACCCCGGCTCAGCGCCAGTGAGCACGGCAGATATCACATAGCAGGCGGCTGACGAAGGCCCCTCACATGACTCACCCGCTCCTGGCCACACCGCGTGTGTGGAAAACACTCTCCAGGGCCCTGGGCTGGGGATGACTCATGTCAGGGGGTATTTTTAGGAATCCGTTAACTCGCATTCAGCTCAGGGAGGCAAGCTCCAATGCGAGGACCTCTGAGCCCGTGACACGCACGCTGTTTTGAATGTTGTAATTGTGCCATGGTTTCTTGGTCTGAGGATTGAGTCATCCCGTTAAGCAGACGGGGAAACAGAAAAAGACTGTTGCCACAACAGGGCACTTGCTACGATGCTGAAGAAATCGATGCCAGCGTAACAGCATTATATTTATCTTTGCAGGGTCACACCTGCTGTTCCAAGCTCAGCGTGTAATACTCAGTTAAATTTTGCAAAGTCACTCCTGGGCATTTTAAGGATTACATTAAAGTATCAGCACTGGCCTGAGAGGCAGAGTCTATAAAGTTAAAATGCCTTTTCACACAAGATTAACTCCAGAAGGTGTTCCTGTATTCGCACCTTGTGTTTCAGACCATTAGAAGGGAACGGAATAGAGCCCCGGGCACTGCTGGAGAGGGCACCAAGGCAGCTTGGGGCCCTGGTCCCTGGAATGCTGGGGCTCTCCCAGACATCTGTACGTGTGCGCATGTGTGTTCTGTATTTGTGTGGTTGTGTGTAGAAGGGTGTTGGTGTGTATGTGTGTACATGTGTGTATATGCGTACTGTGTACATATGTGTGTGTATTTGCGCAGGTGTTAGCAGGCATGTCTGTGTGTAGCTCTGTGTGTGTTTAGGTATACGTGTGTGTGTGTGTGTCTGGTTGTGTGCTTGTGTGTAGGTGTGTGTGTGTTATTTACTAAACCCCCATTCTCGTGAAGTACACGTGGGTCTACGTAGTGTCCTGTGGGTGAGTGAGGGCTTTCCAGAGGTTTCAAAGCTGAGAAATGGAATCTCTGTCTCAGTGGCAGGAGAAGGAAATCCGGATGCAATGGAGCGCTAGCCGAATAAATGGTTCAGTACCACGTGGGCTTAGGATGGCGGTGAGAATGTCCCATCCTCCGGTAATGATCAAAGGACAAGCAAAACAAACATGAAGAAGTCAGGGTGGGCGGGACCCTTAAGCATTTCGGTTGACCTCACAACCCTCCGTCTTTCCCTCTTGTTTCTCCGTCCCCCACCTGATTGCAGGTGGTTGTTTCAGCCCATGTGCAGAAGCACTGACTAATCCTCTGCCTGATTGGCTGGGCTTAACCCACAGCCATGAACTTAAAAGGCGATGCTTCTCCAAATGGACCTGTGACGGCCCAGAGCTGTCCCAGTGGCATTTCACAACCTTTTCCCTCTTCCACCGTCAGCGTTATTAAAACAGATGGT
This sequence comes from Craseonycteris thonglongyai, assembly GCA_004027555.1. Classification (NCBI taxonomy): domain Eukaryota; kingdom Metazoa; phylum Chordata; class Mammalia; order Chiroptera; family Craseonycteridae; genus Craseonycteris; species Craseonycteris thonglongyai. The sequence goes on from PVKE010000460.1 coordinate 140,378, forward strand.
GGCTTTCCACTCCAGCAGGGAGCTACAATAACCAATTTCAGAGAGTAAATTGGAAAGTTGATGTTTCCTTTTAAGTAAGCCAATGAGGGCTGATCTAGCGCTGCCAGGGGAGAGAACCAGGTCTCAAATTTCATCCTGAATCCCAACCTCTACAGCCCTTTACCAAGAAAGAAAGAAGAAAACACCACACAGGGTTCTGACACTGAAACTCCAACCACGGGGTCTCCCTGCTTCAGGGCCGGTGAAAAGCAGACAGAATGTCTCTGTGATGGTGTTTTTGGCCTGGCCGCAAATGAGGAAGCATTCGATAATTCATGCAAAATCTTGTTTTGATGGAATTTTCAGCCATATTTACAGACTGAAAAATATTTGGCTAACCTGGAGAAGCACCTGAATGCTGGGGTCATAATTTTGCCCCAAATGGTCACTCTTTAAGAACTACTGAGGGAAAGCCGGGATGTCTCAGTGGGTTAAGCGCTCGCTTTGAAGCCCTGAGGACCAAGGATCGAATCCCGGCTCCGGCCCAGGTGGACCCACATGCTGAACTGGGGTGTGCCCCCAGTTCAGTTCAAACAATTAAAAAAAGAACTACTGAATATTAAAATGAAGTGCCCAAACACCGTTGTGTTAAGTTGCAGTCAAATGTGCCCCTTCATAGGACAAGAAAAATAATACTTATAAATATTTACCCTCTGTTTTTCATAAGTGTCATGTCCAAACTGAAGGGTAGTCACTATCCTTCTGCCCCAATCCCACTGTCTCTGTGTGTATTTGTGTGTGGAGGTGTGTGTGGTGTCTCCCATCATCAGCAGAACGGCCAGTGCTTGATTTGTGTGTTTTCTCAGTTACTGTTGCAGAGCTCATGATTATAAAAAAATTACTGGGGAAGCCGGGATGGCTTAGTGGGTTAAGTGCTCGCTTTGCAGCGCCGGGGACTGAGGATCGAATCCCGCCCCGGCCCGTGTGGAACCATATGCTGAACTGGGAGCTCCCCCAGTTCAGTTCTCTCTGTCTCTGTATCTCTCTCTCTCTTTCTCTCTGTCAAAAACAATAAAAGTAAAATAAATAAATAAATGGCAAAAAAATTACTGCTGTGGCTACACAATTTTAACCTAATGTTATACATAAACCGTAGCAATCGATGCGCTATGTTGTTTTTGTCTAGAAATAAAAACATCTGAAAAGAAAATCTTTAACTACAGGCACTTCACATTTAACAATTGAGTTCCGTTCCTACAACTAAGTTGTTAAACGAATTGGTCGATAAACGAGAAGCCTAAAGACAATGTCTTGTAGTGTGTCGTGGCACCAAAGGGTATATATTTTTATTAGATATCACGTGACACCACTTATAAACCAAACAGGTAGTCTTGTGTGATTGCCAACACTTTGTGTAGTGAAAACTAACCAACTGCGGGAACCAGGCAAAGACTGAGAAAGGGGATTCCCAGAGCATGGTTGTAAGTCTGAGCGGTCATTAAACAGGTAGGTTGTTAAATGAGGTGTGACTGTATATTTGCAAGTGGAGGGTACTCTGAGTCAAGAAAGACTAACTGTTGTATTCCAACTCAAAGATTCAACACCTCTGGGCACCTACCCCCACCCCACCCTCCATCACACAGTAATCAAGGGTAAGAACACACTTTTGTAGCTGGAACATTCTGTAAGGTTAAAATGATGGAATCCAGAAATTACAAAGCTCCAGACTTTAAGTCATACCGCGACTAACTTCAGATCTTCTCACCACTGTACCTGACGGAGTTCAAGTGTTTGAGAAGCGCTGAGGTACACATGAATGAGAACCACTCTGGCTTTCAAAGTGACCCACCCCTTCCTTCACCAGGTATTTTTCTAGAGAAGTGAGGAGAGAAAAACTAAAACCTGCCATGTAGGTATTAAAGCACATCCATAATTATGATATCTAATCATCACAACTTTTAACATTTTGCAATCTATTCTTCTGATCAAATTATCTTTTCATTTACCAAACTTGAATTAAATTACCATAGTTTTCCTTGTATAAGATGATACTTTTCTCTAAAATTGTTAGACCAAAAATTAGGGGTTATCTTACACACGGGAAAAATTGTGTATTGATTTCTTAATGTTGGGTTAGAAAAGTAAGGGTTGTCTTATACACAGGAGCATCTTATACATGGAAAAAATGTGATATACTATTTCATAGCTCACATTTCATAGTAAGATCAAGTTATTAGTACAAAAACAAAAAAACAAAAAAAGAACATGATTGTGGTTAGATTTGCATTTTTTTTGTAAACACACTTCCTGGTTTTTGCCTTGGTTTTAATGGAGAGTCTTCGTTTTTACCAAGTAGACCACAAATCCTCTAGCAGTCAGATATGACCTCTATGTTTCTAGGAAATGCCTCTTGTTCTGTTACATATCCCGTCATAATTCCATGAAAGTCTCATGTTTTGGTCAACTCATCTGCTGTAGCAAAACACATACTATCTAGGGGGCTTAAACAATAGACATTTATTTCCCACAGTTATGGAGGCTAGAAGTCTAAGATCAAGGTGCTGGTTGATTTGGTTCCTGGTGAAGGCTCTCCTCCTGGCTTACAGACAGCTACCTTCTTGCTGTGTCCTCACATGGCAGAGTGAAAAAGCTCTGGGGTCTCTTCCTCTTATATAATGACATTTTCCCATCATGAAGTCTCCACCTCCACACCCCGATCTAACCCTAATTGCTTCCCATAGGCCAGCTCCAAATACTGTCTCACTGGGGGTTAGGTTTCAGCATATGGGTTTTGGGAGACACAAACATTCAGCCCACAGCACTCAGCATGGTGAACCACAAAATGTGAATGTGTTTACTGGCTCTGAATTTACTTGAAAGGAGGAATTATCAACCCTCCATATCTAACATGAAACGAGAAAGCAAAAACATAACAAGACAAATTTCTACAGAAGAGCACAGTCTTTTAGACATAAACTTTGTGTTTAGTATATTCCCTGACACTTAATTGGGTCTCAATAAATATTTTTTGAATCAATAACTGAATAGTGCTGACTCTCAGTGACCCTAGCAGGATGTTATCTATAAAGTCCAATTAAGTTAATTAAATGATTTAACCTGGTGAATAGATTTTAATGTTTTCTGTTTCTGTAGTAGAACGTATCTGCCAAAAAAATGACAAGGTTGTTTTAGCATGACTGATATTGAACAATTCCTGTTGATAATAAGTGGTCGTTAACTTCATTTACTTCTTGAAGTCACTCCTTGTACAGATTCTAAGATTGTATCATCAGCAGAAAGGAAAATATTTATCTTCCTATTTCTTATGTTTATAAATGGTTTTGCTACAAGTTCAGTGGAGTACTGAAAATGTGAGTTGGCTAAGAACATGTTTGCCTGCACTCAAAAGTAGTCTCCTTTCAAAGAGCTGAAGATGTGTGAATCATAGTTATTTAATAGTTTACTGACTTTCATCAGGACATTTCTAACAAAAACAGTCCCTAAGTTTTTATTATTTTTTCCCAAACTCCTAGTGATTCAGGATTGTTCATTTTAGTAAGTTCAAGAAAGGGCTTGCAATTTAAACTTTTTTTTTTTTTTTTTTTATCTTTTCACATTTATAGAGAGAAATTATCTTTTTGTCTTCAGTGCATAGTTATTTCTATTTTACTTTTTGACAGATAGAGAGATAGACAGAGACAGAGACAGTTAGAGAACCGAACTGTGGGAACTCCCCAGTTCAGCACGTGGGTCCTGCCTGGGCCGGAGCCGGGATTCGATCCTCGGTCCTCATGGCCTCAAAGCGAGCGCTCAACCCGCTGAGCCGTCCCGGCTTT